>PVKC010002698.1:0-42130 GCA_004027635.1 Crocidura indochinensis
TGGGGTATTTTTAAGGTTTGTTGTTGTTGTTGTTGTTTTGCTTTTTAGGTCACACACAGTGATTCTTAGGTGTTACTCCTGGCTATGCGCTCAGAAATCGCTCCTGTCTTGGGGTACCATATAGGACGCTGAGGGATCGAACCACTGTCTATCCTACATTAGTGTGTGCAAGGCACATGACTTAATGCTCACCACTCCGGCCCCTATTTGTGTATTGTAATTACTTAACTAATGCCTTGGAACATTGGGAATAGCAGCACAAATGTTTATTAAGAAATTCCCAAAGAAAGCACAGTAAAACAAGGGTATAAAGGTTAGGTGAGGAGGCTACACTAAGTGGTATATTAAGAAATCTCTCCAGTCCAAGTGCATGCAAATTTAATTCTGAACTATCCATAGAATAGAACTTCAGAGTTCTAAGGGAATAGCTTTAAAGACATTTACCTCTTTTTCAAAGGTGACTTTTCTGTTCTCAGAGTCTTTGCACAAAATGTTTTCGTGTAGCAGATTTTGGGTTTTTACTCCTCTTAGATACTAGGCAAATTTTATGAAGATGGTTGGTGGTGAAGGTAACTGTGCTCATTCTTTTGCGATGATTTTTCCACCTCCAACAATCATAGTAAGGAATGTGAAGAATGTGCCCTCACTTTCTCTACCTTCTGCCGTTTTTTATTTATTTATTTTGTTTTACAAATTGTGTCCTAAATTAGCAGATAAAAATTGTTTTTTAATAATGCCCTGATTCTGTGTAGAATTTCACAACTGTTTCATCTTCCAAACACCTTAAAATGAAAAAAAAAATTATTAGCATTTTCCCTAGCTTTTCAAAATAATAAAACTGAAATGTCCTAGTCTGGACCAGATTTTACAATGTATTTTAACCTCCCTAGGAGTGTCCTCTGGGATCTAGGGTCAGAATCATTTTCTGTGAAACCAAGCAAGCTGAGAATGGCCCCATGCTAGTGTGAAGAGAAGCATATTTCATTCTTGCAGAAATATGTTCTCTGCAAGCCAGGAACCCAAGGCAGGTCAATTACAGAATAATTCATTCTAATTGGCCCTCCCACAGGCTGTAAAGTTCTTAATCTGCAGCCTGATAGCAAAAACCTTGTGTTTGTGTATGTGTTTGTGTGTGTGTGTGTGTGTGTTTGAGAGAGAGAGAGACAGAGACAGAGACAGAGAGAAAACATTTTAAAACAGATTGGAACAGCTGAAGTTGGGCAGAGAGCACTGTTGGAATCCCTAGCATGGTAATTATTTGAGGAGTGGTGTCCAGTAGCTCTCAAGGGAAAGAAGAAATATCAAACAGATTTCTTCCAGCACAGCACTTTTTTTATATTTAAGTATTATTTATGAGACTAGGGTAGTTGTAGAAATTGTATTTCTTCAAACATGTTTTTAATCATGGTGTTAAAAATAAAGATACTATAAAAAAAGAAATTGTATTTCTTATAAGAAACGTTAAGTCTAGGAACCAGAGTTAAGGGAGGATATGAGTTTGGCAAGTCTTACAAAGGTCAAAGGACTGACTAAGATAATTCAGGACCTAAATTGACCAGTTGAATGTTTAAGAATTAGAAAAGCCCATTGAGAATTGAGGAGGAATCACTCCGCCCATCCTTCCCCACACACACTTGTTTTACAGGTTTTGGACCACACCTAGCCATGCAGAGGGTTACTCATGAGGGCGCCTGTTGGAACCATATGGGGTGATAGGTATCAAACCAGGGTGAGCCAGCACAAGGCATATATCTTACGCACAGTATTATTTCCATGGGCCCACCATTCACCACCCCATAACGTTTTTGTCTTCTAAAGGTGCCAACTTTAAAAAAAGTGTCCTTCCTCATAGATCACAAAAAACATTCAAAAATTAGCTCTCTTTTTTTTTAACTATGTGGAGTCTTGGATCAAATTGCTTTTGTCTCCAACTGCCCTGTTGAAACTTGCATCTAGCAATTAAATAACCTGACCCAGTAATTAGGTTATTGCTAGAGAAAGAAACCATTTGTCATTGTTGCTATGAACACCTGCACTCCAGCCTATATTTGAAGATTTTTATCCACAATTCTGAACACACATCAATTTTAAGAATTAATTCAGGGGCCGGAGAGATAGCATGGAGGAAAGGCGTTTGCCTTGCATGTAGATGGTCGGTGGTTCGAATCCCGGCATCCCATATGGTCCCCCAAGCCCACCAGGAGAGATTTCTGAGCATAGAGCTAGGACTAACCCCTGAGCACTGCCGGGTGTGACCCAAATACCAAAAAAAAAAAAAAGTTAGTTAAAACATTTCACAGCAAATCATTTAAGCTTAAGCCAAGTCCCTCTTCTCAAGTGGCCTTTAATTCTATCATTTCTCACCCTTAAAAGTGTGTACTTCGGAATTGCCTTTTGGTTCTGGACCCAAGTCAATTCTTATTCTGATTTATAAACTTTACTTATTTTATTATAGTTGGATTACTTTTAAGTTCAATACCCAGGGTAGGGCAGATATATAGACCCTTCAAAGGTCCTTTCTTTGCCTCATAAAATGATTGGACAAATAGTTTATTCACAAAGAACAACTGAAACAAAAATGTTTGATAACCAATCTATGATGAAGAGTAACTTCCTTCAGAGTTTCTGAATTCTGAACTTTCCTCACCCCGAATTAGCATGTCCTTGTTCTTTATACTCCTTTCTAAAAAAACAAAGCTTGGTTTAAGGTAAAATATTTTATAGTATCCTATCCTAGAATGCAAGTACCCACCCCCAAGTAATTTCTAGCCCTGTTTATTCCATCAAAGGAATTTAGCTTAATTCTTCACATGATTGATTGTAATTTTATGGACTAAATATTATCTTTACTGTATAAACACCCTCATGTGCAATAATTATTTAGAATAAAGTATGCCATTACTAAATCCATGTTTCTTTCTTATTTCTTTCTCTCTTTCTTTCTTTCCTTCCTTCCTTTCTTTTTTTCTCTCTTTCTTTTTCTTTCTTTCTCTTTCTATCTTTTTCTTTCTTTTCCTTTCTTTCCTTTTTCTTTTTTTTCTTTCATCACATTAGGTTTTGGGGGTTACTTGGGGGACACACCCGGTGATGCTCAGGGTTACTCCTGGCTATGAGCTCAGAAATCACTCCTGCCTTGGGGGGCCATATGGGATGCTGGGGGATAGGACCGTGATTTGTCCTAGTCTAGTGGCAGCAAGGCAGATGCCTTACTGCTCCACACCACATCTCCGGTCCCCATCACATTAGTTTTTAACATAGTTTGCATACATTTTATATTTAAATTTCTTATCTCTACATCTATTTTTACTATAACTAGTTCAATACCACAGGTTTAATTTTTATCCACAGCCATCAATTAGTCCCACACTCTTCCCTGACATTTTCTCATTTATCATTCTGTTGTCCAAATGTAAGATTTGCTTCTATTTATTTTAGTCATTTATTTTTATTATTTTCCACATGAATGAAAACATATGGTATTTATCTTTCTCTGCAGAGTTATTTCACTTCTCATAATTCCCTCAAGGACCACACATATTGTTGTAAATGAAAAAAATATATTTGTTGCAATCAGTGAGCATTTTGTATCTATGCCCTATTCAAATTGCACCTGCCACCTACAAATAGATTTTTAAGTCCATTTAGGAAAAAAGTATGTTGTTTCTTTACTCCTTTTTTCAGCATCACATCCAGCAGCGTGCATATTTCATTCCTGTCTCAGTGTTCATGGATCTCTCTTGTCAGTGCTCTCAGGACAAGATGCAGTGCAGAGGTGCAAAGATCAAACTTGTTTCAGCAGCAAAGCATCTTAACCCCTGTACCATCTCTCAAGCTCTAGACATAAGTTAAGCATTGCTTACTGTATATTTTTTACAAAGCTCACAGGTTATGGGTAGTGGCAGTCTTTCTTACTCTTTCAGTAAACAGATGAGAGCAAATAGAAGTTTACACTACTTTTGCTGCTGTTTTTGACTTTTCAAAGATGGCAACACATCCAAGTTAAAAATATAGACATAAAATTAGAGCCAATTATTTTATGGTAGGAAGCTTGCAACAAATAGTGGATCAGTGCAATTAGGGTAGAAGAGGCACTACTATGATAATCATAATAAAATAATGATCACTCTGGACAAGAACTGGGCATTGAAAGAAAGTAAAATAATATGTCTGCTATCACTTCATTAACAATAATGCAAGTTATGGTGTTTACAAAGAAAAAATGAGGGAGGGGAGTAAAATGCCTGTTCTAGAGGAAAGCAGGGGAGGGTAGGAGGAAAACTGGGGACATTGGTGGTAGGAAATTTGCATGAGTGATGTACATTGTATGACTGAGACTCAATCATGAACAATTTTGTAACAACAGTTTTTAAATAAAAGGTAAAAATAAAATCAGTGACTTCTGATTTATACTCCCCAAGCACAGAGCAAGGAATAAACCCTGAGTACCTCATGGTGTAGCCCCCTACCAAAGTAATAACAATGATGTTTTGCATCAGCAAAAACAACAATAACACATTTATCTCTTTGGAAATCCCTGCCTGAAGGTTGGAGAACAAATCAAAGGGTAAGCACCCAAGGACAAGAAGTAAACAAAGAAGTAGCTGTATGATCCAGGTAATAAATGATGATACCCTGAGCTCTGCTAGGGGTGGGGTACCGGTGACTTAATAAGGCAGATTATTCAAATATTTGAATGCAGCTGGACATACAGTACTCAGGAGCTATCTGCATGCCAGTAACAAGAAAGTGGGAGTAGTCTCTTGCTTTTTAGGAATTCATAGGCCAAGACAGTATTGTTAAGAATGAAAAGTGAGAACAATCCCAGACAGAATTGTTGATTGTTTCATCCAAATAATTGTGCTTTTTGGAAAAGACAAATTTGAGTCTGTCCAGTATATGAAGAAATTTGCTTACAGGTGGTTCAAAATGGTTCTAGCGAGCTGATATGGAGTTCTAAAGTCATGTTTTGATCCTGGTCAGGAGAAAATTTAGGAATTTTTTAGACAAACATGAAGTCAAGGCAATAGGTTATACCTATTAAAAATAAATAAAATCTAAAATAAATAAATAGAAGATTAAAGGTGCTCGATATTTATTCATCTTATCTGCTTCCTCAACATGGCCTTATAATTATATTCTCTACTAACAGTTTATGTGACCTCAGATTCCATTCCTGTAAATTTATAATCTGGAGAATTCTTATTTGTTAATGGTTATTTTGTTTTGTTTTCTTCACTTTTCTTTAAAATTCTGATACTAATACCAATGTTTGTGGTACTTTTCCCTCACATCACCAATAAATTCTAAAACAGCTATCTAGGCTAATATTCAACCCAAGCCTGACAGTATTTCCCCAAAGATGGTATCAAATCCCACAGATTAAAGACACCATACCATATGACTGTCCTCTATTCAGAAATGAATCCCCAATACTGGTTGCTGTAGTACTCTTGATTTACTAGCTATATAGCAAAGATAACCCAGAATTTTTCTGACTAATTAATTTGGAAGAGTAGTTCTCTTTACACAGAATTTACTTCTTATATTGCCAGTGTATTACAAAGGATATTGAAGAATAGAAATTATTAACTAATGAGATAATTGTGATGAAATCAGCACAGTTATTTTATATTATTTTTTTTTAATAAGGAAGTATTACGCTTCTAAACTCAAACACATTCAATGCTTAGTATAGTACATCAAAGGTATATCTTGTTCTTTACAGTAAGTTCTCTGAAAACAATATGACATAATTACAGGATACACACAAAATTAAATATATCAGTATGATGCAACTATTCAGTACTACATACAGTGCATTATTTATAAGACACCACAAGGACACAATACTTATAAATTCACATGGATTGTTGTTCTCAGATTTGTGCTCTTTATACCTGTTAGTGGAGTGACCATCATTTTTTTTTAAGGTTTGGAGTCAAAGGAGCACTGTAAAAACAGTGCTCGCTTCGGCAGCACATATACTAAAATTGGAACGATACAGAGAAGATTAGCATGACCCCTGCGCAAGGATGACACGCAAATTCATGAAGCGTTAATATTTTTAAAAAAAATTTAAAAAAACAATACAAAACAAAACAAAAAAACAATGTTAGTGTGGCAATTATCGTTTCCATGGGCCCACCAAAGTATGGGGGTATGGAAAGGAAAAACTTTGGCTTAAGTACAAGGAGTCCATACCCCTGAAGTTTCCTGACAGAAGACCATTTCTAGGCTCCAGGCAAACCAGTTTGTCTAATCCCGGTCATTGTCTGTAGTGCCCATACAGAAATCACAGTTTTATACGCAAGAGTTCTTTCCTAATTTGGAAGTCTCTGAATGCTTTTAGTATATTTTAATAGAAACTTCATGATATAAACATGATTCACTACCTTTTTTCCTGTATCTAATTTCTTTGTCCTCTTAAGAGGTCCAGTGTTGACGCTAAAAGTTTCAATCCATGGATCACAGTAGACCTTACTAGCACCCAGTCCCCATTCATTGGCCGACCTAAAGGTGGCCTTATTTTCATAAAAAAAAAAATATCAGTGCGTTTCCTTTAACTTAGGAAATTCAAAAACTTTAGGAGTGCGATAGCAAAAAAAAAATGCAACTAAAACCTAACAAGCATAGTTTTTATGAATCACAATATCATATTTAATAGTTATTTGCTAAATCAAAACCAACAATATAGACTTGCCATTATTTGTATTTTATATAAGAATGGAAAAATACAAATATTAGAAACAATTTTCTCATCTTTCATTTTGTGTTGCATCATTCAATAAATAGATACATGAAGGAGGAAGAAGTGCTTCAAGCATGAATACTGCCCAACAACCTAATCCCTGTATACTCACTGAAAATTCACTTTTAGAAGTCCACCACACTGTCTTCTCTGAAGGAAAGAAAATGTAGCACTGTGCCCCCAAAATCATTAGTCATATGGCTGTGCATATGGACATAGTTGCTATAGTATTTTAAGTGAAAACACTATTTTCCCTCAGTTAATACGGTAAAGCTCCTTTAAAATCTGCATTTGCATGATGAAATCAATAATACTAAATTGGCCTACTTGCACAAATAGCAATTGGACATCATTGTCAGGCTTTATAACTTTATGACTTTTACAAGTTTAATGACTTTTACAAGCAGGACACATAAAGTATTTTCATCCTCAGGAATAAGATAAAGTCCCAATTCTTACTTGTTTCTCAATAGTACAGTTCTCAGATATGTCTCTCTCTACTGTCAATTTTTTATGTAACTTTGATCCTTCACTTCTCCCCTGCAAAATGTATTATCCCTGTGGTCAAAAAAAAGCTAAAATAGAACTGCTTGACACACATAGTTTAGAACGTGTGACAACCACTTTCTGGGAACTAGTAGCTCAGAACGGGCCAAAGTGGAAACTTAAAATTTTTAGATTCAGAGAGATATCAATAGCAGGTAGGGTGTTTGACAGGACCAACCTGGATTTGATTCCCTGCAATCTATATTGTTGCCTATATGCAGAATCAGGAGTAAGTCCTGAGACTTGGCAGATGGAGCCACAAAAACAAATAAAATTAAACACATACACACAAACACACAGACAAAAATTGGGGGGATGGGGTACAGAATTATAATACAGCAGGTAAAGTGCTTAGCTTGCATGGAGCTGACTCAGTGTGATCCCTGGGTTTGCATACAATTTTTAGGTAGGTCAGGATTTTCTCCAACTCTAAGCAATTCACAAAATATATTTTATTCATAAAATATCATAAAATTCCAACAATAATACTTGCCATGAAAGGAGAATTCTGTTTCACTAATTGAGTAGAATCTTCTGAGAAAAAGCACAGAAACAGTTGCAGAGATAAGAGGGCTGTATTGGCTATAGAATAGCCTATGTTGGGAAATATATTCACCAACGTGGGTTGGAGAACAGCATCAAATAGAAGGGTTGGGTGGGGGGACCAGAGTGATAGGACAGTTCAAACCCTGCTAGAAATAATCCATGAGGTAGGTGTGGGTCAAAAGCTGAAACCAAAACAAAACAAAAGCAATAATACATTTTACTGCTAAAGACTTGTGGCTCCTATGCATTGCTCCTATAGATGACTTCGGAAAAATGTCATATAGTTTCTGTTAATAACATGTGAGCAAATTAAAATTATTTCTTATTGGTTAAATTTATAGGGGAAATAAGAAAACATCAAAACTATTTTTAGTGTGTTATTTTGCTTGGGGTGCCATTTTCACAGTACACAACCTAATAGTTTGAAAAAAACAGAAATTCTTAAATCTCCAAAAGGAAAGTCCCATCCAAGTTTCACTCCCTGACTTTTATATTGGGGTCTCCTTCACATAACCATTTACTTGTGACCTCAAAAATATACATATTTAGAGGGTTTATTGTAAGTAGCCCATTGCTGGAAACTGGCATTCTGATAAGTGGTGACCTTCATTGGTTGGTATATGCCACTCTAATTAAACTATTGCTAGGCAAAAAAAGGAAACTTTTTTTCATAGGGTGCAGAGAAGCATCAAGGATGTTGTTACCTGGAGTTTACAAATTGCAAATGTATGAAAATTAATTTGTTGGGAGAGTCCCACTCAACAGTGCTCAAAACTTACTCCTGTCTCTGGGTTTATGAATCATTCCTCATTCTATTTAACAGTTTTAGATAGTCTATGTGGTGACATGGATCAAAGTTAGGTTGGCCAAGTGTAAGATAAGCATCCTACTTGCCATGCAATTTCTCCAGCCCCATAGGCATTCTACATATTAATAATTCTAGATTATTATTTTAATTAATTATATTATTTATCCTTAATACTAATTTCTATAGTGTTAGCCCTTCTTACATATATCTATTCAAAATATCTTCATTTTATAAGGCCACCAGTCATATTGAATAATAATATATTTTAATCAACTCATTTAAATTTTAGTTATTATGATATCATATGAGTTGTTAATGTATGAGTTGTTAATTACACATGAAATGACTATAAATATCCTAACTCCAAATAAAGTTGCAATTTTAATTTTTAAAAATTAGGATATTGGCACACAATGTTGGAGATGGATATATTTCACACTTTCACTTTATTATTGCAAAGTGAAAAGTAGAAAACAAAACTTCTATTATGTTAGTTATATTTTTGAGATAACATGATTTTAAAATTTTCTTTTATCTAGTCAAAGAGATGGAGAAGGAACAAGGAAAGGAGGAAATGATGAGCTTCCCTGGAATGCCAATACTAAAAATAGCAGTCTATTGTATAACATAATCATCATTCCCATAATTCTATAAATACTTTAGCCCACACCTAAATTTCTTTTGCCCTTCTAACACACTAATATTCAATATTCACTGATATTCAATTTATTTATTTACTGTATTGAAGGGTTTTAGCAACAGCAAGAATGAAGGCATCTTATTCATTTATGTACCTATTGTTTCATGCATTAATTTACCTAATGCTCTATTCATTCAGTCATGCACTCACTTTTTCATGTAATCTTTCATTCTTTCAAAGGACTGTACACTGTGCACCTGGTATATCTTCAAGACCAACCTAAGTAGTCTGGTAACCGGAGCTAAGGAAATAGGTTTTAATTATGAGTGTGTTGATAAAAACACTTTTTAGATGATGGAAAAAAATAGAAAGGAGTTCAGGGAGGATAGACATGAGAGATAAAAAATGGAGAGTCAGTGATTAATATTCAGGTTCCCACCTAGTTTCCTCCTCCTAATTTCTTATGCATGGAAAAGGCAAATTTTATTTGAAAAGAAAGCATGCCCTGGATCTGAATGCTTCTAACTCTGCAGTGCTTCTCTCAGCCATTCTTAGCACTTCTTTAGCATCAGAGGCAGCTAAGAATTTCTGTTTCGCCATTCATACAAATAATAATTTTACTATGTTCTTATAACTGTAAAACATTTGTATTAATTAATAATAACAAGCATTTTAATAACTATTAATAACAACTAGTATTATACTAATTAAAATTAATCACAATGATTAATGTTTGTAATAATCATTAATAACTGATTAAAATTCATGGAGTAAATGTCCTGGAAGATAATCATGGAAATGGTGGGGTTCAGACTATGGTATTAAAATATAACTCTTGATATACTAAATAGGTTAAGCTAAAGAAATTTGAGCGAAGAGCAGAGGGAGAAAAGCCACTGTGACTTTTTCTGCTTAAAATAGGTCATAGAATTCATGTGGCTGATGTGTTCTCCATAGCCTGGAGGATGCAGGGCTGCTGAGAAGCACCTAAGCAAATTGTACCTGTTACTCTTCCCTAGATTACTGCTTAATTTATGCTCCCTGAATAAGTAACTGCCTACTCCTTAATCAAAACTCACATCAAAAAATTCAAGACAAACCATTTCTTTGGATCTTCTTTTTCGTAGAAAGGCTCTAGGTTCACATAAAACATGCAATATATCTTATTATCATTCTCCTGCTAATAGTTGCCAGTTTGATTTTACACATTCAATCAGAAAGAGGGTCCCTAATATGGTAGATGAAAAACATTTTCTTTTCCTATAGGAGATTCTTGAAAGAAAAGAAAGAAATTTTATTTTTGGTTCTATTGATGTGCTGAGTTGTCTCCTGTGTAAGAGGAGGCACATGGGTCTTTTTTTTCTGGATGCACGGAATGAAATCTTTTTTAACAAGATTCTGTTGAGATGTTTGCATCGCTCAACGGAATCCCTTAGAGATGAGCTACTCAGAACTAAAATTAACTGCAGTCTCTCACTTCCTAGATTCATAATAACCTGCTGCAACATAGGAAGATGTTGGCTGGCATCCTAATCTCCCTGGATTGACCTCTTTACCATCTTCCTTATCACTATGGCAAAGCACATTTCCTTCCTAGAGTGAAGATGCAAAACTATACCAAGTCTTCCAAAATGACAAAATTGCCCAGAGGAGATAAGGTGACACTGCATTAATCTTCCCACCCCATATGCTCCTAGCATCAAGAGAAGAGAAAACAGGACTCAAATTAATTTGGGTTATTTCTGCCACATTTAAGGCAGTTAACAGATTTCAGCCTGATTCTTATCTTCCAGGTCTAAAGATCCTAGAAAAGCTTTCATGGGAAACAAGAGATAGGTTGGTTATGTAGCTTGCTTCTGAATAAGATAAATTCAGAAGGCAAAAATACCTGGCAGTAACTATTAGTCACTCAACATTTTCAAATGCTTATGTACATGCACGGTAGAAGCAGATAGCTATAGAAATTTTAGAAGTAGACCATGAAAGAAGAGCTTGACAGAGATAATTGTCCACAGCTAACTGCTAAACTAGTTTTCAGTAATTACTAATGAGCCAGCAATCTATTGGATGATTATAGTTTAAGTTATATATACATATATATGTATATATATACATATGTAGAATCACAGATGATACAGTTGTTGTTAAGTGAGATAATGTAAGGAAAGATGACGGTATTATCCAATCCAGTATTAAGAAAATATAGAGTCCTTACTTTTCTCTATATTATCAGAACATAATTGGTAAATTTAAAAGCTCCTTTATTGATGCTGATGGTTATATTTCTTGTATTAATTTACTAAGATCCATCTCCCTTGGGTAAATCTAATCAAGCCACTTTTTAAGTAAGAAATACATTTACTAAGACAATTCCTGTTAAGCCCCATTTAACCTCCATGTATGGCAGCTTTCAATTTAATTGATTTAATTAAATAAATGTTACTTAATTAATAATCGCCATGCATTCACACTCTTTATCCTGAAGTCTTCTAGTCCCTTCTACTCTGTCACTGCATTTTCTGATGGTAACTTGCCAAATACATGAAAGACTGAAAAGCACTTGGCGAATTCTGACGCTCAATTAGGAGAGAAATGTGAAAGGGTTGAGAGGGTCATAATCCCTTTAGCAAACATCATCTCAACTAGTCAGACCCATTAAAATATGAGCATAACTCGAAAATTTGCAACTGTGACCAGAGCACATGTATTCCAGGTAACACTGCAACTTGTGAGAAATTATTTTTAAAGATTTTAGACACCATTTTGAGATGACAAGTTATGACATTCTATTCTATAAATTGGTGAGAAGATAGGTATAGTTAAACATAGTTTCAAACTAAAAACACATTTTCCATTGGAGTGCTAACTTGCAATTTGTGCCTTCTGCCCAAATGCGACTTTTTCAAAAACCTGCCTCAGATGAGGCTATAGGATTATAGTGAAAACTAATGTTTTTCCCTCTCCCTTGAGCTCAGGTGGTGTAGGACCTGAGGCAGTTTCCTGGGTCTTGAAAATGAACAAAAATTAATTTCTTTCATCTTGAAGAAAGCATGGTGTCCCCTTCCTGGGTGTCTGACAAACCTACCTCAAGCTAATCCTGTAAGTATGGCTAGAAATCAAGACTATATGTTTGATACAATAATAAATGTTTCTTTTTTGGTGTTTGAGGGCAGGTGTTTGTGTGAAACATTAAAAATTATTTATTTGGGTTTTTTTTTTTGTCCCACATCTGGTGATGCTCTAGAGATACTCCTGCCTCTGAACTCAGGAACAACATCAGAGGATGCTTAGGAGATACTTATAAGGGATTCCAGGGCTCAAACTCAGTTTAGCTGCATGCAAAGCAAATGTCATAACCACTTCAGCTCATTGTTTTTGTATGAAACTTTTAAGTTAAAGGGTGTTAATGATCATCTATCAGGTTTTTTAACAAGAGCTTCTCTCTAATCTAATAGAAAATATATGAGCAGTGGTGATTAATATTTTAAAAGGCAGAGCTTGTCTACAGACAACTAGTCAGCCAACCTTAATAATGAAGCCTGGGAGCTGCTCTACTTGTGGGTATCCTTTTTCCCAGACCTATCCTGCTTTTCTGGCAACTCAGATAGAGTGAAGGGTCAGCCTGCATTTTTAACTAAGGTTCTTGCACCAGTACAAAAGTGTGGTCTAGAGACTGGACAGGCAAGAACAAAGACCAGCAGATGCAATGAGAGTGGACAGCTTGTAGACTCAAAGGAGCTATTTGGAACTCAGGTAAGTCACCTAGAGATGAGCATGACTCTGCCTTGTAGCGTGGCCTCAATTTTTTTTGTTAGCTAAGGAACATCAACACAACACATTCAAATAAACCTACACTACAAAGGTCACATAGGAAGGCAATGTATAATTGCCTCGTGAAAGAAGATAATAATTCTGAAGGAGGATCCTAATAGCATCAGTCACCTAAAATAGACTTTCTCATAAGGATTTTAGATGAGAAATGTGAATGTTTAAAGAACTCAAAGGAATTAACAGCCAATAAGATTAAAGAGGATTTGAGAGCAGGAATGAGAAAATTGAGACAAATATGATAGAAATAAAAACATTTGGTAGCCAAAGTGAAAATACTCACTAGAAGGCCTCACAAGTAGTGTAACAAATGCTGATAATGGGATTAGCGAGCTGGATGATGAGCCGAGTAACAACTTAATACAATAGAAGCTGGAAAAGAGTCAAGATAAATAAAGAGAAAATGAAATAAATATTCAAGATAAGCAAACAGAGGACAATAGACTTTTGGGATAAATTGAACAGGAAAAACTTAAAAATCATAGGGGTCCCAAAGAGACAGGAATAAAACCCCTATGAAGATGCAATAGTCAAAGAAACCATTGCTAATGAGTTCCTAAAGCTGAAGAATGTAGGCACCCACATCCTGGATGTTTAGAAAACCAGAAAAATGTAACCCAAATAAAGCATCCCAAGACATATCTTAGTCACAATGATGAAAATTGCATATATAGATAGAATACTGAAACCAGAAAGATCAAAAAGCATCTTTAAGGTCTTTAAAATATTTAAGATTCACAGCAGATTTATGATAAACCATTGCAAGATATTCATGATATAGTGAAAAAATTCAATGAAATGAATACCTTGCAACACTCATAAACATATATACACCCAATGAGTGGAAAAAAATACTTATAACAACTAATAGATTTGAAGAAAGACATCAATAGCAACAAATAAAAAGTAGGTGACTTTAACACTGCCCTATCACCTCTTAATCGATTAACTAGGCTAAAACTTAACAAGGACATTCTGAGTTTGAGGTAGAAATGGAAGTGATCTATCATATATATGCATATATTTACATATGTCTTTTTTTCCCTCAAATCTAAATACACTTTTTTCTGCAATATATATGGGACATTCTCCAAGATAAAACACATGCTGGACCATAAAGTATACCTCCATACACTCAAGAGGATAGAAATCATATCAACTATCTTATCCAACTAAATAAACTCAAAATAGAAGTGAATTATAAAAAGAGGAGGAGGCGCAGGAGCAATAGCACAGCAGTAGGGCATTTGCCTTGCACAAGGCCGAAATAAGGACAAACCTTGATTTGATCCCCCAGCGTATCATATGGTCACCTGAGCCACGAACAATTTCTGAGAACATAGCAAGGAGGAACCCCTGAGCGCCACTAGGTGTGGCCCCAAAACAAAAACAAAAATAAAAGAAATTTAATAAAATAGATACCTAAAAGACAATCCAAAAAATCAATTAAAGCAAATTTGGTTATTTAAAAAATAAACAAGATTGATAAACCATTAGCAAAACACACAAAAAAGATAGAGAAATTAATAAACTTAATCAGAAATGAAAAGGGGGAGGTCACTTCAGATAATACAGAATTTCAAAGGGTAATTGTAGACATTTTTGACAATATTTTGCCACAAAACAAGAGAGCATTGAAGACATAGATAAAATTCTGGACTCATAACCTAGACTATCTGGAGTACCTCAACAGACATACCATATATTAAAAAATAAAATGGTAATAAAAATAACTTTTAGAAACAAAAGCACAAGCTAAAGTGAAAATGTGTTAGAAAGAAAGGTATGTACATAGAATAATGTCACTCATTTTGGGAATTAAGAGTAATATATATATGGCAATATATGTATGTATATGGTATATATATGGTTATATATGGTAATATATATGGTATATATATATATGTGGAAAATATATATATATGGTAATAATATCCAGAACAAATATAGATTAGGGTCAGAAAGACCAGTCCATGGTAGAATGCTTGCCACAAATAGTAGAGCAGTGTATTTATGGTAAAAGAGTGATCACTCTTACGATTGTTGGATCTTATCATTCTGAATAAAGCAGGGTACTTAAAGTAGATAAAGTCATATGCATGATGCATGTCTCTGCATTAACGATTATTCAAACATCTGTGTCAAAAACTGGAACATAAGAAAGGGGATAGAGAGAGATAGAGAAGTTAAAGGTCTGCCAAGAGGCAGACAAGCAAAAAGGAGGAGGTAGATAGTGGGAGAGAAGTAGGGACATTGGTGGCACAACAAAGTGAACTGGTGAAGGTTGGTGTACATTATATGGCTGGGACTCCATCACAGACTATTTTCTAGCCTTATGTCTAAATAAAAGAAAAAATTAGTGAAAGGCTAAGATTTCTGGGTTAAATCAGTCTGAGAGAGAACACCAGTGCTCTTCTTGAGTACATAATAGACAATAGAACCCTAAATAATAAGCATGGATGCAACCTTTATGTATGTTCTTTTCATCATATAAAGTATTTGAAATTATTAGTATACATTTATTTTTAAAATCACCTGCTCAGAATACCGTAGAATAAAAAAAACTTGCAAAAATCTTCAGTTTAAGTGTTTTCTAAAAACACTGAATCAGTTTGCATTCACAAAAGCAATGAACGAGAGTCTCCATTCTCCCTGCATCCATGCCAGAATTGGTTGTCTAGCACGACCCCAAGTTAGGTTTAATTCTTATGAACAAATGATCACCCATGAAACGGAGTTATGTTCAGCCTCCTAGAAAACTAGAATTCAAGGTACTGGAGTCCCCCACCACTGCAAAGGTGGCCTAGGTAGCTTAAAAAGACAGTCCTATCAGTGTTATATCCTAGGATCTCTGCATTTATCCTTTGGCTTGGTTGACTGAGACAGATAGACTGTTAGGAGCCCTGAGGCTTTTGAACTATTTGAATTATTTATTTGGGAGGCCTTTGAATTATTTATTTGTAAGGCCCAAATAAATAATAGTAATTTTAATGATTTAAAAATAAAGTATCTATCATAGTCCCCTTCATAACACTAAGACATTGGTAAATGTATAGATCCTAAAGATCTCGTGAGTACAACACAGAAAGATTTAGTGAACATAGACTTTGAAGATAAGCATTCTCCAGAAAGTTATTGTGATTGGGATGATGCTTTGTCTCATAACACAAAATAGTTGCACTTTCTGTGGAAAATAAAGAAGAAAATGCTTTCTCATTAGGTTGACCTGACTTATAGAATATTGACATACAATCTGATGCCTTCTTTTTAAACAGATTGGCACATATTTTTGTGAGAATTACTTATGATAAATTGGTCAGTAAAGTTACATTTTAGATACAATGTACTCTATAGCACAATTAAGTGGGCAGATTCAATACGTCATAGTTTTGCTTTGCCTTAAAAAAGATTTCCACCATTATTGAAGTGGACCAAAGTTTGCACTTAGGCTCAATCACAGACTCTATACCCCATTCACACCGGACGATTCAGAAAGTGCCATAATTATGATGTCATAAAATAATTCTGTAGTTCAAGAGAAAAAAGCTTGACACAAAAATTAAATGCTGAACTCTGTAGAAAAGCATATATTTTTATCTCTTGTGCAATGCTGTATATTGCCTAGAAAGTTCTCCTCCATATTCTTCATGACTAGCTCCATTTTGTCCTTTTTTCATCTTTTAGTTTATTAAATATCACTTTCTCTAGGATTTAGTTCCTAACTTCCTCCCCCACCATTTATTTAAATCTGTTACTCACACTGTAATTTTGTCAATATCTAATTATTTATATAATTATTTTGCTTAATGTTTGTTGAATGTCTAATAAGGTGCTACTAATCATTAAGTAGGTGTTCTATTAATAGTTTTTGAATAAAGATTGGACCCATATTGACATAGGAAATGTTTTTTTTTTTTTTGGTTTTTGGGCCACACCCAGTGACACTCAGGGGTTACTCCTGGCTATGCGCTCAGAAGTCGCTCCTGGCAGGCACGGGGGACCATATGGGAACCAGGGGATCGAACCGTGGTCCGTCCTAGGCAAGGCAGCAGGCACCTTACCTCCTGCGCCACCTCCCGGCTCCCAGGAAATGTTTCTTAATCTAAATAACCTAAAATAGAAATTATGAGAAAAATAAACACAAAGAAAAGGAAAATATCAAACCTGGACCTGAAATGTAAAATAGTTAAAATTACAAATGAGTGAAGAAATAGAGAAAAATAGAAATATCAATCATAAAAACCTTATTAAAATATTCACTAGAAGTAAGAATTTGGGACAGCATCATTAAAAATTTAATCCATGGTGAGACAGAGGCTGTCAAGTAAAGGATTGTGAGAATATTCTCAGAGTTTAAAGGAAAAGGTGCTGAAAACAATGTGGTAGAAATTATATCAAAACAATTCTTTTATTCTACATTTCAATATATATTTATGTTTATGAAAACTTGGTTTTTTATTTCATTTTACTTCTTTATTATTTTCTATTAAAGTTATGTGATTAATATTTTTTATAGTTGAGTTTTAAACATACAATGGTTTGAGCACCAATCACACCACCAATGTCAACAACCTTCCATCAATATGCCCTTGTTGCCCGCCCCATACTACAATACACATTGTCCCTATACCCATTCCTGGCATCTTGAAAGACACTAAGTTTGGTTTTTAAGGTTTGGATGAACCATTAACATTATACAGCTATGTTGATATGTGGTTTTAACATTTAAGTCAATAGTGTTTTAACACCACCAATGTACCTGTATCTTTTTGACCCCAGGCCCCCATTATGTCTCATCGGTTTCCTCCACTCTATTTCTTTCATTCACTTTTACTAAAAGGGATTCCAAGAATTAAAATCAGTAGAGCTGTAGGTATGTATTTGTTAAATAAAACTCAAAAATATTAGAACAAATTGCAAAAATATTAAATGTAATATCAACAAAAAAGTTCAAGATAGTTTGATACTGTGCCAGAATGATTATACAGCAAGTAGAAATTTGCCTTACATGCAGCCAACCTGACTTTGATCCCAAGTACCTAGTTTGGTCCACAGAACAATTCAGGAATAATCCTGAGTGGAAACCAAGGAGTAAATAAAAATAAATGAAGAAAGGAAAGAAGGAAGGAGGAAGGAAATTTGATGATTGAAGTAAAAGTAATATGTTTTAAAAATCAATGACAAAACAGTGAGAAGCCCCACAATTAGATACCTGAAGAGTGCATTCTGAATAATGAGAATTATAAAATTAAATATAAAAAGAAATTCAATTTTACAAAATAGTATGTGCATGAAAATAATGTAGTTTGCTTTAGAAAAGCAAGAACTATAAAGAAATATAAACAAGTTGTTTTATTTAAAGTCAAGTCACTATTTGTGTGAAGGACAAAAGAACTATGGGCATGAGCATCTAAGACTTCAAATATTGCATCAAATTTCTACTTTGTATGAATAATATTAATAACAAATTACAAAAAGTGTGCATTACTACTGAATGAAAGATGATTCAAATTAAAGTGTCATGTTTTATTCCTAAAATATACACTCAATATAAATGTAGCAGTCATAAAATCATATGCATAACATAACAGCTTACCAAATGTATAAATTAAAACTTTAAGATGAAGAGATGAAGCACATAGATTACAGCTTTAAACAAATTTTTTTAGGTTTTGATGGATGAAGAATATAAGTAGTAAATGCATAAAATGTTTAAATATTATAAAATTGCATGCAAATACAGAATTTTAAAATCTATAAGCAGAGTATATCAATAACTTTCCTTGAAATTCTTACAAAAATTGTTCACATATTAAATCACATCAACCAATCTTTGAATACCATACTTAACAATAATTATATTTGCCACATTTTCTATCACAGGTGTTTTAAATTAATAATTGCTACTAAAATTTTAGACAAAAATAATTGTCTTTTCAAAAAATTGTCTTTTCAATAATGAGGACTTTGTCATAGTCTTAGGTGATAGCTAGATATGTGTTTTAACTTTGTATTTTGTAGTTTGGAATAGGAACCATATGTATGCATATTTATTTGATATTAATTTATTGCTAATACACTGGGAATATATGTTAATTTGTCGGTTTTTTTTTTTTTTTTGGTTTTTGGGTCACACCCAGCAGTGCTCAGGGGCCACTCCTGACTCCACGCTCAGAAATTGCTCCTGGCAGGCACAGGGGACCATATGGGGCACCAGGATTTGAACCGATGACCTTTTGCATGAAAGGCAAATGCCTTACCTCCATGCTCTCTCCAGGGCCCCATATGTTAATTTTAATCTAGAGTGTTGGACAGATAGTTGCCTTGAGTAATCCATTCTCCAACATGGGTTACTAAAAATTCATTAGTGACCATATTTTGAGGGAAAATATTATAAAGTTCATAACAGTGTTGACCTCAGAATAATATAATGTGTCATTAATTAGTATAATATGTCAGACATGATTATTTTTAATAAGGCTATAATTTTGTTAATCATCAAAATAGATGTTAGATATGAGTTTAATGTGGTAACATTAACAATGTCATTATATTTGGTCTGATTAGATATATGCTAAAAGAATGCAACTCTTATAAGCACAGGCTACTTTGAAATCTTCTCAATAATAAGTAGTATCCCAAACTCCATCTGTATATTTTCTAACTTTCACAGAGAATTAAAATAACTTTTGAAAATAATTTGTATTTGTTTAAGTTGCTGCATTTGCCTTGAATGAATGTTTTATAGCAGGCACTATAAAATCAGCAAAATATGGTTATGGAGCTATTATTGACTCTTTTAAACAGAGTAGATGGATTTTGAAGTCCACTTACTAATAAATATCTGAAGGTGAGTAAGGGCTAGATCTGAGACTTGGCTTCACTACAACTTAATTGCAAAAATGCAAGGAGGAAACTGATCACCTTCCTCATTATGGTAGAGTGCCAAAAATTCTCCAGAAAGAATAAACTTACTGAGTGTGACCTCATAAATTTAAGTCATTTCCCAAGAGAGCACAGCGATTTCTCAAATCTAACAAATTAATGGTCTATTTGACCCATTCTAGGAAAATCTAAGTATTATTTTTCACCTCATAATGATTTAAGTTGAAATATTAGGAACAATGATTAGTATACTACAGCTTCAAGATATGAAATGTGACAATTATAATTAGAAACATTTTCTTTTTTTTTTTTTTTGTTTTGTTTTTGGGTCACACCCGGCAGTGCTCAGGGATTACTCCTGGCTCTATGCTCAGAAATTGCTCCTGGCAGGCACGGGGGACCATATGGGGCACCGGGATTCGAACCGATGACCTTTTTGCATGAAAGGCAAACGCCTTGCCTCCATACTATCTCCCAGGCCCCTAGAAACATTTTCTAAACTGCTTTCTTATTTTTGAAGGGTGCCCTCAAGTGGATTCCAACTGGCAACTCACAGACAACCAGACTGTCAGGGCATTTCAGTATAAGAGGAAGCTACTTTGTTCAGTCCCTGAACTATTAGGGATTATACAATAGTAGAATGCTAGGAAATCTGGATCATACCTGATAGTGCTCAGGATCCTCCAGAGTTGCATCAAGTGACGTTTGCTAGACCACATGGTACAAGTGTCAAACTCAATCTGAAAGCATGTCAGGCATACACCCTTACTACTATAATATCTACCCTCCAGCATCTCTAGTTTTATTTCATCTAAGTTATATTACAAATTTAAGTGGCTACATAAAGCAAGTTACTACCACATTGGACATAGATGCAGAATATTTTCTTTATCACAGATAACTCATATGGCACTAGAATTGACGGTCATTACGAGTATCAAATTATTGAATATAGGATTGAGATTTTGATGCTTTGTCATAATTGACAACATTATGCTTTGCCTCACTTTTCAATACTGATTCTTGTGAAAAGAATATAGAAGGAAGTCAACTCTACACTGCTTCATAAAAGTAATCTACTAAATTAATTTGAACTCATATTCACTATTCCCAAAATTTGGTTCATTTCTGTAGAAGAAGAGGAGGTACACCTAGCAGTGGTAAAGGATTACTCCTGGCCTTCTATTCAGGGATAACTCTGAATGGGCCAGGAGACCATATGCGGTTCTGGGGATCAAGCCCTAGTCAACTGCATGCAAGGCAAACACTCTCCCTGCTCCATATTTAAATAAACTAAATCCTATGTACCTTACTCTTTAAATAAATGTACAATAGATATAATTTTATACACTGTGTCTAAATTGGTCATTTTTAGGTAAAGAGCTATTAGGAAGATGACCTTCAATTAAGAATGTATAAAGTAATTAGTAAGAACAGCAAAACTTGATATGTTGATACCATAACAGCAAAATAAGAGAAATAAAGATATAAATACTGTTTTTTCTGAGCCACACCAGACAATGTACAGGTGTTACTCCTGGTTCTGCACCCAGAAATAATTCTTCTTGGGTTTAGGGAATCATACAGAATGCCAAGGAATTAAAGCTGGGTCAACCTCATGTAAAGCAAATTCCCTATCCACTATACTATTTCTCTGGTCCCACAAAGAAAGAATCTTCTTAAAATTAAAAAAAGATGAATCATGTCTTTAATTCTAGGCTGTTTATAGACACCTGTAGATCACTTTTTACTTTCACCTTTTGTGAGTCAATTAGCACAAGTACCCGTAATTAAGTCAACCCTGCACCTTAGGTGATTTATGTTAAATTAAGGATAATAAAAAACAGCTCAAAGGGAGAAGCAGTGATAGAAAAGCAAGAACAACAGGAAAGAACAGCAAGAGAGCAACAGCAAGCCAGAGACCAGCAGAACAAGAGCAAGATCTTAAAGGCTGCTCAATATCCTGTCCTTTTTTGCACCTTTTCTCATGATTCAGTTTATTTCCTTCTTGTGCAATGTCACAACCTTCCCAGTTCGGCAAGAATGTGAAACAGTCAATACTTTCAGTGACTACTGCAGACTGAACTAAGGCTGCAAGTGGCAGCCATCAAACCTGGGATACCAGGCCAAAAAGTTTCTACAAGAGGGAATAACAGTACAGCAGATACTATTACACAGCAGATAGGGTGCTTGCTTTGCATGTGACTAATGTGGGTCTGCTTGCCATCATTCTCTATAAACCCCAAGCCTACCAGGCAGGAATACTTCCTGCGCACAGATTTTGGAGTAATTCCAAGCATTATTTGGGTGTGTCTCCCCAAATCAGATATATATAAATCAATAGCAATCTCATCTATATTGTTAGAGATTCAACGGGTAAATATATTAGTCATTAGTATAATTTAAAAAAGGAGAGAGTTTGTGTTTGTTGGAATTTATTTGTCTCATTTAAATGTGAGAATGTAAACCTAAAAAAAGGTCTTGAAAAAAAACCTGTTAAATCTCAAAAGTTATTGAAATATGTTCATCTGTGGATAAATTAGACTTAAGAATGTGGCAAAGAGAAATTGAAATAAACTATATTGAAGTGCGTTTGTATCAGCAGGGATTTCGCCACTGCAAAAATCATTTCTAAACATTTGAAATCGGATCAATCAAAGCAAAATTATGGATTTACACTATATCTTCTAGTCTATCCTTACTATGTCTTATAGTATGTCCTGTCTCATCAGATTCGCATTTTCTCAATGCACTTGTACAATCCTTCCCTCTAAGAAATCTGTTTCAGAAATTTACTACTACTCAGTTTAAAATTCATAGTATAGTAGATGAACCCTAACAAATAGAGTAATATTTCTCCCTTCACTGATTCTTTTTTTTTTTTGGTTTTTGGATCACAGCCGGCAGTGCTCAGGGGTTACTCCTGGCTCCATGCTCAGAAATTGCTCCTGGCAGGCACGGGGGACCATATGGGGCACCGGGATTCGAACCGATGACCTTTTGCATAAAAGGCAAACACCTTACCTCCATGCTATCTCCCAGGCCCCTATGTTCAGTCTCTTAATAAAGTATTAGCATTACAAAAGAAAAAGTGTATATTAATTTGCTTGGTGGATTATAGAAAATGCAATTTGTTTTAACTTCTATTTGGATAGCTTACAATGCTCTTCAATTTTTTTAATCTGATTAAATATTAAATGACCTTAAAATCAAGCAAAGGTTTATCTAAGTTAGAAGAGAATGTTAAGCAAGGTATAACTTAATAATTATTCAGAATTATCACTTGGCAAGTATAGACTAATGAATATAAAACAAGAAGATGGACCCAAGAGATAGTTCAGTGGTGTTTGCCTTGCAAGCAGTCGATCCAGGACCTAAGGTGGTTGGTTCGAATCCCGGAGTCCCACATGGTCCCCCATGCCTGCCAGGAGCTATTTTTGAGCAGATAGCCAGGAGTAACCCCTGAGTACAGCCAGGTGTGACCCAAAAAAAAAACCCCAAAAAACAAAAACAAGACAAAAAAAAACCAAACAAGATAACATTTATAGAGGGTTATATGGTATGAATTTAAAAATGATTCTGTGTAAACAGTAGAGAATTCATAACTTGAGAGTTCATTTGTAATAGAGCTGGGAATTATAATTAATTAATCATAATTAATTCTGATATGTATCAAGAGCAATATGTAACTGTTAAGCAAATGAAAAACTAACTCACATTTAGGCTTTCTTTATAGTATATAATATTCATATTGTGAGAAGTAAAAATCCTAAATCTCTGGGTTCCTTTATCCATCAACTCAAATGATTTTCGTCTTTGACTATTTGTTAGGCACACTGTTATATTGGTAATAAATAAAACAATGTCAAAACTCATAGAAGACCTATATAAAATATGTGGTTGGAAAGGACAAATAAGGAAACTCACAAAAATATCAATGTAAAAAAATAAGAAAAGTGGAAAAAAAAAACAAGAAATAAAAATAAATGTTGGAAGCTAGACACAGAGGGGGCCACTAATACTAGCAGCCCAGGGGAGGGGAGTAAGGGAAGGGAATATGGAATGTAAGCTGGGAAACTGGGAACTGGGGTGGAGGGAAGACAACTTTGGTGATGGGAATCCCCTGATTCAATGTTAATTTGTACCCAAATTATTACTGTGAAAGATATGTAATCCAATTTGGTCAAAATAAAAATTATTATAATATTAAAAAATAATGGCAATTCAAGCTACTGTTGAGAGCGGGAGTTGAAATGCTGTGGCATGTGAATGCTTTCATCTTCCTACCTACAGATTTTAGTAAACAACAGAGATATTGAAACTGTGGTTTGCTTTTATTCAATATAATGTTTTACAAATTGTGGTATGTATACCTGTGAAATGATTTCATAGGGTGAATGGATAAACATTTTTATTGTAATAGTGATGTATTTCAATCATTTTATAAAAAATATAACCAACATGATTTTGTAGTCATTAAAAAATAAATGTTGGGACTGAGATGGTTGTAATTTTAGATTAAATAGGTAGGAGGTTTTCTTGTTGTTGTTTTTTTTAATTTTTATTGTGACTGAAGCTTATTACACAGAATTATTTACGGTACATAGTGACAATGAATGAAGGGCATTCCCACCACCAATGTTGTCCTCCCTCCACTCCTGCTTCCAGCATGTCTCCCATATCTCCCTCCTTTTCCCCCCCCCCCCCAGAATACTAGTGTAACTGGTATCCACTTTACAGCTTGTTGTAGGTTGGGTATCTATTCTGTTTGGTGTTCCAGTCTGGTCATTTTTTATTTATACTACATGTTCATATGACTGGTCCTGGTATCATCCTTTCCCCCCCCCTCAATTTATGAGGCTGAATAATTCAAGTTATGCTATTCTGTTGGAGATAAAAAAAAGTTAAGGAAAGAAGAAGGAAATTGGTATCAACTACTAAAAAAAAAAAGAAAGAAAGTCACTGAATAATATCCACAAGAGTGAAAAAGAGAGAAAAAAGTGGAAGAAAAAAGAGAAGGTAGGAGGTTTTCATTAAAGTAATTATCTGATAAAATTTATAAAGGAACAAAATTTATAAAGGAAGAAAATTTCCAAGAAAAGCTTATCTATGGTGCAATCTTCCTCAAGACAGTGATGAGTTACAAACTTAGTGTGATTCAGTCAAGCAATTCTGATATAACAAGAAATGCAAGCAGAGTAAGTACTGAGTTTTCATGAGCTTATGGATCACTCTTAGAAATCTGGCTCCAATGGTGAGTAAAAGGAAGTCAGGAAAAGACTCACAGGGGAAAATGACATAATCTGACTGGAAATACAACCAGATCTTTAGAAATCACTTATGTGCTGTTAGTTTACATGAACATTGGTTAAGATATATTTTCAATCATATAGTTCAGAGATGCTGTGGATGAATCCATTAGTGCAAAGCTAGAAGAAAACCCTCATTACAGTTAAGTATGTCCCCCAAAACCATATCCCCGACATCACTAATTTTTCTTATTCTTTGTAATTTGTGTCAATCTCTGTGGCATGAGATGGTACCTCATTATTCTTTTGAATTGCATCTCCCTGATGATTAGTAATACATACTGAGCATTGTTTCATGTGTCTTTTGGCCATTTGTATTTCCTCTTTGAGGAAGTGTCTGTTCATTTATTCTCCCCATTTTTGATGGAGTTGGAAGTTTTTTCTTGTTAAGTCTGTCAGTACATTATATATTTCAATATTAAGCCCCTTATATGATGGGTATTGGGAGAATAGTTTCTCCCAATCTGTGGTTGGCCTTTGTATTCTAGTAACTATTTCCTTTAGGGTGCAGAAACTTTTCAATTTAATATAGTTCCATCTGTTTATCTCTGCTTCCACTTGTTTGGACAGTGATGTTTTCTCATTGAAGATGACTTTAGTCTCAACGTCATAGAGTGTTTTACCTACATGTAGCTTATGGTTACCTACATATAGCTTATGGTTTCAGGTATGATATTCATGTATTTAATCTACTTAGATTTGAACTTTGTCCCTGATGTTACATGGAGGTCCAAGTTTGCCTTTCTGCATGCAGCTGACCAGTTGCCCCAACACCACTTGTTGAAGAGGTTTTTGTTGCTCCATTCTGCATTTCTTGCCCCTTTATCAAAGATTAATTGCTTGTATGTCTGGGAAATATTCTCTGAGTACTCAAAATTATTACATTGATCTGTGAGTCTGTCTTTATTCCAATACCATGCTGTTATAATGACTATAGCGTTTTAGTACAAGTTAAAGTTGGGGAATGTGATGCCTCTGATATTCTTTTCCCTAAGGGTTTCTGTAGCTATTGTTGGATGTTTATTGTTCCAAATATATTTCAGGAGTGATTAATCTATTTCTATGAAAAATGTCATGAGTATCCTTAGAGGAATTTCATTAAATCTGTACAATACTTTGGGGAGTATTGCCATTTTAATGTTGCTAATCCTCGCAATCTATGAGCAGTGTATGTGTTTCCATTTCCTTGTGTCCTCTTTTATTTCTTTTTCTTATATCTTTATTTAAACACCATGATTACAAACATGATTTTAGTTGGATTCTAGTCACAAAAAGAACACTCATTTTACCAGTGCAACATTCCCACCACCAATGCACCCCATTTCTCTCCACCCACACGCCCTGCCTGTACTTGAGACAGGTATTCTACTTGTCTCACTCATTAACATTGTTATTGTAGTTGTTACTATTCTAGCTACACTCACCCCTCCTTGAGATGAGCTTCATGTTGTGAACTGGTCCTTGCGGCCTTCATCTCTGGGCATTATTAAAATAACTTATTTTATTTTTCTTAAAACCCATAGATAAGTGAGACTATTCTGTCTTTCTCCCTCTGACTTAATTCACTCAGTATAATAGTTTCCATGTACATCATGTAAAATGTCATGGCTTCATCTCATGATAATAATGTTTCATTGTGTATATATACCACAATTTCTTTAGTCATTCATTTGTTGAAGGGAATCTTGGTTGTTTCTAAAGTCTGATTATTGTAAATAGTGATGAAATGAATATAGGTGTGAAGAAGGAATTTTTGTATTTAATTTTTGTATTCCTAGGGTATATCCCTAGGAGTGATATAGCTGGATCATACGGAAGCTCAATTTCCAGTTTTTTGAGGAATCTTCATATTGTTTCTCATAAAGGCTGACTAGATGGCATTCGCACCAGCAGTGAATGAGAGTTCCTTTCTCCCCATTCCCCAGCCAACAATGATTGTTCTCATTCTTGAAGCAGTGTTTTGTAGTTTTCTTTTATAGATCCTTCACCTCTTTAGTTGACTTCAATGTATTTTAGTTTATGTGGGACTAATGTGAATGGAGTTGATTCTTTAATATTCATTTCTTTTTTTAAGTATATTTTATTTAAACACCTTGATTACATACATGATTGTGTTTGGGTTTCAGTCATGTAAAGAACACCACCCATCACCAGTGCAATGTTCCCATCACCATTGTCCCAAATCTCCCTCCTCCTCACCCAACCCCTGTCTGTACTCTAGACAGGCTCTCCTTTTTCCTCATACATTCTCATTATTAGGATAGTTCAAAATGTAGTTATTTCTCTAACCTAACTCATCACTCTTTGTGGTGAGCTTCATGAGGTGAGCTGGAATTTCCAGCTCTTTTCTCTTTTGTGTCTGAAAATTATTGCTGCAAGATTGTCTTTCATTTTTCTTAAAACCCATAGATGAGTGAGATCATTCTGTGTTTTTTCTCTCTCTCTCTGACTTATTTCACTCAGGATAATATCCATTTCTTTTATATAATTATTTGTATATAATTAGACCATTGATTTTTGTGTATTAATTTTGTAGCCTGCCACTTTGCTATATGAATTTATTATTTCTAGAAGCTTTTTGGTAGTCTTTTTTGGTAAAGTCTTTCAAAGTTATATATATATATAGCATATTATCTAAATATAGTCATCTGCAAACTGTGAGCTTGACTTCTTCCTTTCCTATATAGATGTCCTTGATATATTTTCTTGCCTAAGCTCTCTTGAGAGCATTCATTATTATATATAATATAATTATAATTATTTTACTTTATTATTTATAATATTTTATTATAATTTTATAATAATATATTGTATTTATATTTAATTATAAAACTATCCATTATCTATTGAAAATATCCAGTACTATGTTAAATAGGAGTGGTGAGAAAGAGCACCCTGGTCTGTCCAGATTTTAGAGAAAAGGCTTTTAGTTTATCTTCATTGAGTTTAATATTTGTTATTGACTTGTGGAAGATGGCCTTGACTATACTGAGAAAAGTTACTTCCATTCCCATCTTGTTGAGAATTTTTTTATCATGAATGGATGTTAGAACTCGTCAAATTCTTTCTCTGTATCTATTAATATGATCACCTGGTTTTTATTTTTCATATAGCAAAGTGACATGGTGCATTATATTAGACCACGTATGTTAAACCATCCTTGCATTCCTGGAATTTAACCTACATGTTCATGGTGTATAATCTTTTCGATGAGGCATTGGTTCATATTTGCTATGATTTTGTTGAGAGAGATCATTGTCATGGTATTTAGTGTACTGTTTATGTAGGATTTTGGTATGTTTCTTGGACTGTCTTGTCTTAAAGTAGACCTTTCGATTTATCTTTAAGGGTGGTTTTGAGTCTGTGAAATTCCTGAGATGTTGTTTATTCATGAGGCTATGTGTAATCACACCCCCCATTTTCTCCGGTGTAATCTTACCTGCCAATTGATCCTCCCATTTCTGGGAGGAGTCTTGGAAGAATATAAAAGATTTTAGCTGAGGGGAAAAGGATTGGATTTGCCTGGATGGAGAATTAGCAGGAGAAGACATGGCTGGGTAAAGCTAGAACAGGGCAAGCTGAGAATAGCATGCGTAAATGGTTATTATAGGCCACACATGTTGGGCAAGGCAAATTTAAAAAAAGCTGATATTTCCTGAATCCTGTCTATGGATGAGTTTTCTGCCCACTGTGATCAGCTAAACTTGCAGACCTGCTGGCTGATGGAGAAGGTGGAGCACCGTGGTCCTGAGCTGGAGGATAAAGGCCTCCATCACCATCCACCTCCATCCAGCTCCAGCCTAAGGGCATAATTATTATTTAATTCAACAGCTATGTATACTTCCTTCAAACCTTAACTCGAGTTGGGCTGGGTGCAGTATTCTAGGCGAGGCATTCATTTCATTTATTTTTGTCACTATATCCCACTAGTGTCTTCTGGCCTTCAGGGTTTCTTGTTACAGATATGCAGTAAATCTTAAGGATGCTCCTTTGTACATAATTTCCCTTTTTGATCTTACTGTTTTCATATTCTATCACTATCTGTGGGATTCATCATTGTGATTAGGATATGTCTTGAGTGCTTACCTTTGGGTTTCTTTTAGCTGGTACTCTTCGGGCTTGCAAGATTTGGTGCTTGCAGTCTTTAGTTCTGGGAGTTTCTCTGCAATGATATCCTTGAATATTGATTTTTCCTGGGGAATTTTTTTTCTGGGTCTCTTGGACTCCAATGATTCTAATACTGTTTATTCTAATTTTTATTAACAGTTCTAATATTGCTTCTATCAAACACTTCTATTTTTGTCTGTTCCCATTTCTTTGAGAAATTTTTTGTTGTTGTCTGACTGTTTGCTTTAAGGCTCTTTTCCAATCTCTGCTGTATGAACTTGTTTCACATCTTATCTTCCAGCTCACTGATTCAGTCCTCTGCTGCTGTTACTCTTTTGGAGTGGCTTTCCGTTAAGGTTTTCATTTTGTCTACTATGTTTTCAGACCTTTTACTTTAGTTTGAGCTTTCTTATTTCTATTTTTATATCCTCTCGATTCTTATTTGTGCTCTATTCAGTTCATTTCATTCTTTCTTTGATTTTTATAACATCATCCACATTTCTTCTCTAAGTTCCTTATCTGAGAGATAGGTGGCTGGCACTTTTCAGATTGTCAGAGCTGCCATCTTTATTCTCTATACATGGTGTTCACCTGCATTGTTTCCCTGTTGTTCCAGTAAGTAGTTTGGTGTTTTTATGTGCTGTGCTGTGATTCATTGGCTAGATGATGTCCAAAACTGGAGAAACACCTTTTTCCGTTTTATTTTGGGGAGGCAGGGTATACCAGCGCAGCTCAGGGGTTACTCCTGGATCTGCACTCAGAAATTGCTTCTGGCTCAGTGAACATATGGGATGTCAGGAATCAAACACACGTCAGTTCTGAGTCAGCTGCATACAAGGCCAACGCCTTAGCAATGTGCTACCACATTTTATTGGTATTCATAATGAACATTATCCTTTCATGTAACTTGGTTATGAAGCAATGTAATGGCTCAAGAAAGAGAATTATTGCTTACAAAGAAAAACAGCATGCTTTTATGCTGTTACATAAATTCCAGGAAAATATTCTAATAATATTTATACTAAATAAAAGATCTGGAAAATTTTATCTGTTAGGGAATGAACTGTACTTAGCTAAACACGGGGGTTGCATGTTATAATTAATAAAGAAAAAGTCAAATGTAAGCCCCAGTTATATTTGGCCATGTGCGAGTGGTAGTGGAAAACATAAAAATCTATTACTGAATGGGTTCATTTTCTGATCAGTCAAATACAGAACAAGTAAAGAAATTATTATGTCCTGTTTTTTATTTCTGTTGTTTTTGTTTTATTTTTGGACCTCATCCAGCAGAATTTACTTCTGGTTCTGAGCCAGTGATCATCTAAAAGTGTTTCTGTGACCATATAAGTATGGCAGTGGGGATCAGACACAGGAAAGTCATATAAGTCTTATACACATATAAGACAAGTGTATACCACTATACAATCTTTTAAATCTGCTACCAACATTTCCTAGACATTTTTCTGCTTCAAAATTTATACTTGGGGCCAGAGCAATAATGCAGCAGTAGGGCGTTTGCCTTGCATGCAGCCGATCCAGGACTGACCAGTTAGATTCCCAGAGACCCATATGGTCCCCTAAGCCAGGAACATTTTATTAGTGCATAACCAGGAGTAACCCCTGAGCATATTGTGTGTGGCCCCAAAATAAAACAAAACAAAGCAAACATAATTCATAATTCATGGAAATTAGCTTTTCATATAATTGAGGATTTGGATCTGGACTATAAATTCTAGTCCATTTGTCATTGTCCTAGCATCACACTTACTATCACTTATAATATAATTTAAAGTTTGGTATATTAAATCCTAATATTATTTTTCCTAGGATTTCTTAAGCTAGTCATCAGGAATATAGGTTTATCATTCCATTTCTAAGTGTGTTCATATATGCTTTTTGTATCAAGTTGTTTTTTTTTTTACTCAGAGGAACTTTTGGGAAGGAATCCTATTTCTTTGACTTTCTGGAAAAGTCTAAAAAATTGAGAATTTTTTTCTTCTATTTTTATTGTATCACTGTGAGATGCAGAATAAAAAAGCTGTCAATAATTGGATTTATTTCATATTACATTAATATCATATAAATCATAACAACATTTAGTCTAAGTCTATGAAAAGTATCAAGAATGTTTTTATAAGAACTTCACTGAATCTGCCTCATGCTTTGGGTAGAACTGTCATGTTGACAATATTGACCCTTCTGGTCTATGAATATGCTATATTTCCATTTCTTTTTGTCTTCTCTTATTTCCTTTATAAGTAAATCATATTTCCTCTTTTATAAGTCTTACATATCTTTTATTAAGTTGATTTCCAGTTACTGATTTCTCTTCTTAAGGCACAATTATGAACAGGCTATTTTGTAAATTTAAGTTTATCTTCTTCAATTTCACTGTAATAGAAATGCCATGGATCTACAGGTGTTCAGTGCAAGCTTGTAACATTACTATGTGAGCTTGCTTTTTTTTAAGTTTATTTTATAAAATAGGATTTTCTAAGTTTTTAAATGTAAATAGTGGGGCCCGGGAGATGGCATGGAGGTAAGGCGTTTGTCTTTGATGCAAAAGGTCATCTTTTCGAATCCCGGTGCCCCATATGGTCCCCCGTGCCTGCCAGGAGCAATTTCTGAGCATGGAGCCAGGAGAAACTCCTGAGCACTGCCGGGTATGACCCAAAAACCAAAAAAATATATATATGTAAATAGTGATGACATGACTTCTTTCTTTTATGCATGATATTTATAATAGTGATTTCTTGTCTGCAATATATACTCAAGTATAAGCCAAACCGAGTATAAGTCAACTCCCCTAATTTTATCCTCAAAACTAGGAAACTTTAGTGACTCGAGTATAAGCTGAGGTGGAAAATGCAGCAACCCCTGGTAAATTTTAAAAATAAAAATAAATACCCAAAACAATTGCAATAATTGAGGAATCAGTAGGTTAAATATTTTTCAGTATTTATTGCTAAAGAAAAACTGTAAACTAACAACGGTAACTTTAAAATTTTAAAGTTAAAACCTTTAAACTTTGAAACTATTAAACTTTAAACTTTAAAATATTTAAGTGCAGAAAACCTTAGCTTAACAAGTTATCAAGATAAATCACAAAGGTTAAATCCTTCAAAACTGGATTTCTCATCATCTTCATCTGTATGTCCAAACAGAGCTTCAACTGTATCTGATGTGAAGGTATCAGCATATTGGCTGGCATCATCACTGAGTTCGCAGATATCATCATCACTGCTGTCCATCTCATATAAAACACAGAATATTACGAGTTAAATAGCTCAGTGGCATACAGTTCAGTTCAGCTGCCAACCTCTTTAGCTCAACTTGACTTGTAGATGAGCTGAAGCACTGCCCCCTCAAGAAGACTGCAGAAGATGACTGGCAACTACATGCATTTGATTCGGTGCGCGCAAATATCTTGCATGACCTAAGTAAAGCCAAGTTCAATTGCCATATATACTCTAGTATACATGGTAATTTATATGGCAGAAACTTTCTATACTTTGCATATATTAAAGGTGATAGTGTTCAATCTTGTCTTATGCCTATCTTAGAGGAAAAGCTCTGAATTTTTGCTAGTATGTATGATTTTTTTTGTGGTAAATTATTTAACTATATTGAGGAAATTGCTCTCTATACCCATTTTTGAAAGCTTTTATAATGAATGGGTGTTGGATTTTGTCAAATGATTTCTCGGTGTCTATTGATGTGATAATGTGATTTTTAATTTTCCTTGCATTGATATAATATATTACATTGATTAAACTTGCATATATTAAACCACAATTGCATCCCTGAGATAAATCCTATTTGAGCACAGTGTATTCTCTTTTTGATGTACTGTCTAATTAGGTATACAAGTATTTTGTTGAGGATCTTTGCAAATGTATTCATCATAAAAATAGGCCTATAATTTATTTTCTAGTGATGTTCATGCATGCTTTTTGTATCAATCCTTCTTTTACTCAGAAAAACTTTTGGGAAGAATTTCTATTTCTTTGACTTTCTGAAAAAGTCTGAAAATTTGAGAATATTACTTTTCTTTGATTTTTTTATCTTCCCTTTTCTTTGATTTTTATTGAATCACAGTATGATACAGAATAAAAAGCTTTTTATAGTTGTGTTTAAGTCATACTCAGTTCCAATACCCATCAGAAATAAATAAGTCCTCTTTAAAGGTTTTGAAAAACTCTCTAAAAACCCAGCTAGGACTTGAGAAATAGTATTGCACATAGGGCATTTGCTTTGTATATGGCTAACCTAGATTTGATCTCCAGCATCCAATTTGTCCTTTGATCTCCACCAAGAAAGCACTGAGGCAGGAGTAATCCCTAATAATAGTCAAGTATGCCCCCCTCCACAATCCAATACACCATCTGTGTTCAGATTTATGATTCTAAGGATACTCGGGATTATTGATTAAATTTCTTTGATAGTAGTTGGTAAAACTGCTAAAATTTTATCAGTACTTAATATAAATTAGTGTAGCATTCTGTGAATAAATAAGTCTAAAATATAACAATAGTTACTTAGAAATTTTTATTAACATTTTTCTATGCTACATTTAATTACTTTTTTTGAAAGGCTCTTATGTCTGATTAGTTAAACCTAAGTTTGTGCATATTGTGGAAATAGTTCAAGAGTAGAGGACATACTACTGTATGATTACCTGGTACCACATGCTATCTTTTCTCTAACCACTACTATATGTTGTCCTTGTGGCCCCCCAGATACACTGAACCCCTAAAATATGAATTTGCATATTATGTATTTTTAATTTGTCTAATATTTTATAAAAATGAATTATCAAAGAAAAGGTAAATGTTTTAAAAAGTGAATTTTCACCCTCCATAGAGAATTTAAATTATTATTAAATATTGAAGGAGGCACTTAATAGTTCATTCAAGAAAACTTCGATGAGGATCTTATTTTTTTGGATATACTATAAGTTACTTAGCAAATTTAAAGATGTTTGAAACTTCACATCAGAAATGATCAACTAGTAAGTATGAGTTTAATTTAATAGGTATTAAACTAAGATATTTTTCCATTTCACTGAAAGTTGTCTACATTAGGTAAATTTTTAGCATATTATTTTATAAAGCATTCTTTTTTCCTGTCAAAATCTTTTTTTTTTTGGTCCCCAAATTCATAATACAGACCAGGCAAGGGTCTGGGTTGAGGTGTATATGGGGTACATTTACTGTACCTCCTCTTTCTATACAGTCAGTGTGAAGAACACAGCCTGTGTCAAAATCTTTTTTTATTGTAATCAACATGAATTACAAGTCTTTTACAGTAATATTTAAAGTACATGGTGACATTGAATAAGGGGTATTCCCACTACCAGTGTTGTCCTCTCTCTAATCCTGTTCGCAATACCCCCCTCTTGACAACTGCGACAGAACAGATCTTCTGGAAACACAATGAAGGATCTATCCTAGGCTCTTCCTAGAATCTCTGCAAAAACCAAGACCACCAATTACAGAAGACTGATTACAACAGTGATAGAACATAACTGCTAGAACCATAAAGAAAGAAGCTATGCTAGGCTTCATCCTATGACTTGTGCAAATACCAAGATCTCTAGTTAGAGGCCTGATAATTTAAGCCACAACTGAGAGGATAGTTTCCTATCACCAAAAAAATTTCTTGGGGTGTAAAAAATTTATAGAGCATTCTTAAGTAAAATATTTTAAATGGTTCAAAAAAGAATTCTGCTTATTTCAAGTATAATATTTCATCTGGTCACCAAAGCCCCTTTTGGGGCTGCAAAGAAGACAGTCTTTAGCAAAGCCATGAAGCTATTATATTCTTTGTGGTCAGCTGTGCAGTCAATTACAAACACAAATATGTCCCTAGAAAAATCACCAATTTATATTAAAATCTTTTAAAAATAAATGAGCAATATTCTAAAAGTTTGTTTGGTATCTCTTTTTAAAAAAAGTCATGATTCCCCTTTCCTGGATTAACCTGAGTTTATTTGTCAACACATTTTTATGTCAGAACTTTCAATCAAATATAAGTAACATGCTATTATAGTAACAATTATTTTTTGGGTTTAAATGTACTGCCATTGAGCTCAGTTTTCTGTAAACTGATGAAGATATACAGAACAAAAGGCAGAACACAACGGTTCTGGGGTCTAGAGAGATAGTAAAACCGGTAAGTAGCTTCCCTAACATATGGATGACATAGGACAGGTTCAAATCCTGACAAACTATTATTTCTGAGCACTGCCAATTGTGGTCCAAAGTAAAAACAAAACAAAAATCAGATAAACAAACAAAATAAATAGGTTCTTAATCTTCTAGAAAAATTAAACTTTGGAAGTCTTTAATTAGAACTTTAAAATGTGTCAATAGCTAATGTTGGTTAATATTATTCAGAAAGTTCTTTAATAATTGGATTTAGAGTCCCTAGAATCCTTTAAAGTGAAACATGTTGCATTCATATCATAAAACTAAAAATTGAGCTTAAGCAATTTGTTTGCTTAAAGTTGTTCAGTAACTGTAAATGCATCAATAATTTCTATAGTTCATATTGACTTTTATTTCAAAAAGCTTTGGTGTGTTTGGGCACCACACACTGCTATACTCAAGGCTTATTCTGGGCACTGAGCTCAAAGGTCATTCCTATTGGTTCTTAGATGTAGTGCTAGAGATTGCAACAATGAATTGAACTGCATGCAAGACAAATCCCTTAAGCCTCAAAATATCACCTGGCTGCAATTTTTTCACTTTATTAATTATACAAAATAAAATAATTCTTTTAAGAATAAGTTAAATTTTTCAAACTCATAGAAACAGAGTAGAAAACTGATAGTAACTTGGATGTAGAAGAAATAGAAGTAGATAAAGGGATATAAACTTTAAGCTATAAAATCAGTAATGGTGTAAAAACTAGTGACAATAACTGATAATTCTATAGTGCATAACTGAAATTTAAAAGTGTAGAACTTAAATGTTCTCATCCATACACATGATGCAAGATGATGGATGTGTTAATCATAAAGTGAGAAGGAAAGCTTCTCTCAATGTAGAAGTAAATTAAACTACTATGGTGCATACTTTAATTATTCTACTATTTTGTGTGCCAATTATACCTCAATCAAACTGACATTTTTTAAAGCGTAAGAGAAAATGGAAACGCCACGTTGAAAGGGAAGAATTTTGAGAGCAGAAGGGGCTAGTAGACTTTGCCTCATTCTCATATTAGTATCAAAATCACACTTATGCAACAGTTTCATATTCCATTCACAGATTCAGAATGAGGAGGAGTACCTGGCAGTAGACATAAGGAATCTGTTCTTAACACCTTATTACCAACAATCCATGTTGTTTCAAACAGATCCTTAACCATCCTTAGCCTCTTTTTGATAATTGGTAAATAAACTATTGAATCTATATTGTCTTTCAATTTCTTCCCAGCTTATTATAGATTTTTCTCTGGAGTGACTGAGAAAATATTTATGATTGAAATGTTAGGATTTTGTATCTAAAACATTGGGAATTTTAAGTTGTACACATTGATTTGACAAATGTGCATAATCATACAGAGTTTTAGTGGGCTTGAACTCCATTTCCCACAGTGGTATTCAATTCATTAACATCTCCTTATGACATTCGTTCCCACATCATATCCACCACGTTCTTTTTTATGTACCCTGGTTCCATTTATAAATAAATACCTGCATTGTTATTATCTGCTTGGTGTCTGACATTTTGTAAACCTGACTTGTTCCCCTTGGATAAATTTATAGAAACAACCATTATCAAACCTGTAACATTGAGCTGACAGTAACTAAATTTAATATACTTAAATATTAATAAGTACAAAGTATTATTATAAACACTTGACATTAGTTACCAAATTCTCAAATAACTCTTTACTGGATAACCCTACACATGAGATAAGACACATTTCCATCCACACTTTTATGTGCATACATTGAAACACAGAAGTATACATATCACATCAAAGATAATACAATTAGATAATTCAGAAACGTAGTTTTTAAATAATATTTTTATTTAAACACAGTGATCACAAACATAATTGTAGTTGGTTTTCTATCATAAAAAGAACACCCCCTTCACAGTGCAACCTTCCCACCACCAATGCTCCCATCTCATTTCTTCCCCACACCCTTCCTGTATTCTAGACAGGCTTTGTATATCCCTCACTCAATGACATGGCTATGATAGTTCTCAGCATAGTTATTTCTCTAACTACACTCATCCCTCTTTGTGGTGAGCTTCCTATCTTGAGTCGGTCCTTCTGGCCCTAATTTCTGGAAATTATTTCAATGTCATTAATTTTTCTTAAAACCCATACATGGCTGAGACTACTATGTGTCTATCTCTCCCTCTGACTTATTTCACCAAGCGTAATAAATTCCATGTACATCCATGCATAGGAGAATGTCATGACTTCACCTCTCCTGATGGCTGCATAATATTCCATTGTGTATATGTACCACAGATTCTTTAGCCATTCATCTGTTGAAGGGGCATCTTGGTTGTTTCCAAAGTCTGGCTATTGTAAATAGTGCTGAAATGAATATATTATGAGGAAGGGGTTTTTGTATTGAGTTTTTGAGTGCCTAGCAGTGATGGCTAACCTTTTTGAGCCCCAGTGCTCAAACTGCCGCAAAATGCCCGGACCTCCCAATGGCCAGTCCGGCCCTGTTGCCAAGTGAGTTGCAAAGCGGACAACAGCACACTCACCTCCAGCCACATATCTTTTTTTTTTTTTTATTCATAGTGGTTTACATGTCATTCACAGTAATACATATCTTAATTGCGGACCTTCCTGCATGCCAGCTGCAAGGCTTTCGCGTGCCACTGCTGGTACCCTTGCCATAGGTTCGCCATCAAAGGCTAGGGTATATCCCTAGAAGTGGTATAGCTTGATTAAATGGGAGTTTATTTTGCAGTTTTGTGAGGAATCACTATATAGTTTTCCATTAGAGCTGGACTAGTGGGCATTCCCTCCAGTAGTGAATGAGAGTTCCTTTCTCCCCACTGATTGTTCATGTTTTTTGTGATGTGTGCCATCTTTGTGATGTGAGCTAGCACCTTATTGTTGCTTTGATTTGCATCTCCCTGATGATTAGTGATATGGAGCATTTCTTCATGTGCCTTTTGGCCATGGTATTTCTCCTTTGAGAAATTTTCTGTTCATTTCTTCTCCCCATTTTTGATGGAGTTAGATGTGTTTTTCTTGTTCAGTTCTAACAATATCTTGTATATCTTAGATATTAGCCCCTACTGGGCTATTTGATGGGTATTGGGTGAAACCTTTCATTCTGTGGGTGGCTTTTGTATTCTAGGCATTATTTCCTTTGAGGTGTAGAAGCTTCTCAATTTAATATAGTCCCATTTGTGTATCAGTTTCAACTCGTTTGGAGGGTGCTGTTTCTTCCTTGAAGATGCCTTTAGTTTCAATGTCCTGAAGTATTTTACCTACGTAGGGTTTTTTTACATACCTTATGGTTTCATGTCTGATATCAAGGTCTTTACTCCATTTTCATTTGACCTTTGTGCAGCATGTTAGAAAAAAAAACATAGTTTTTATCAAGTTTTCACAGTTATTGACTCACAAATTGTATCAATATCTTTACAGAAAGTATTTTACATTTTACAAAGTATTTTTACAAAGTATTCTGTATTTTACAGAAAGTAAATATAAAAATTTCTACACTTCTATTCACAATATACTCTTCCTTTCTTCCTTCCTACCTTCCTTTCTTCCCTCCTTTCCTTCCCTTTTTTCTTCCTTCCTTTCTTCCTTGGACAATATAAGCAATATATACCCTATAAAGGGTTAATGTAAGTAATATTCAGTTATTAGGTAAACAAAGTTACTCAACTACTTCTTTTTTGTTTGAGCATGTATTGCATCTATGTAGTAAACTAAGCAGAAGTGTATACACATACATTTTAAAACTTTATCAGTAATTCAAACATTCTGTTATGTGTTATTTTGTTATTCGCCTCAATACTTACATGACTTTTAGTTTTAAACTAATGAAAACTTTTTTATGTTTGAATGATTTTCAAATAAGTGTGATCACAAGACTTTTTGTTTATTAATAAGTCTGTGTTTCTTGTTCATGTGTTTTTGTTTATGTTTCTTTTCTCGCCTCCCTCCCTCTCCTTGAGAAATCTAGAGATGGTAAATGTTTCTATTTATTTCCTCTTTGTTCCTTTATCTTTTTTGATTACTTGAATACAGGCAAGAATAAAATCTTAGTTTCACAAAAAAATTCTGTGATATAAAGAGATATTGGGAAATTTTTTTCTTTGATATTTTGGCCAAACTGGTGATGTTCAGGGATTACTCCTTGCTATTTGCTAAGAAATATTTTCTTGGGGAACCATATGGGATGCTGGGGATCGAATCAAGTTTCATCCTCTGTCAGTTGTGTGCAAGGCAAATGACCTACCACTACGCTATCAACCTGGCCCCTGGAAAAATATTTTTAAATGCACAGATTGTTGAGGTATATCTAATTGCTAACCTTAAACCAAAATTTTACTCCACAGATATGTTTAATGTATGATTTTCCATTTGTCATTTTGTAATGACATTTTCTAAGATTTCTAAGAGTCATTTTCTAATATTCTTGCAAATTTTCAAAACTAAAAGGAAAGCTCTTGAAATCTAGTATTTTTTAAATATTTCTAGTGTGTAAAATTTTTACAAAAATGTGTTTAGTATAAAGTGTTAAAATCATAAAAGTCCTATTTGTTTCTACTTTACATGAAGAGCTATTTGTGTCACAATGTTTTAAACAATTTCAGTTTTCCCCATCTTTTCCTGAAGGTTTTTTCTTAGTTTCAGTGTTATTACATATTTTCTTTTAGCAAAAAATCCTTTTTTCTTCTGATATGATATTTTGTATGAGAAATCTTTACCTATCAGAGAATAAAACCTCATCAAAATCTAGCACTGAGTTTATGGCAAAGTAAAAGCTTAAAATTTTCTACTTAGGAGCCAGGAAGAGATCACAGGTAGAATTCACCACCAATAGACAAAGACCTGAAATATATTATCCTTCTAAGATGCTCCCAGTTCCTTGCCAGCTAGGTCTAATGGCTCCTAAGCATCATCAGACATTAACAATACCAAAACATAAGCCAAAAAAACAAACCATCAGGCTTTCACTAGTCAGAAAAGTTGGACAGTTGCAGCCCCAGGTTAACAACCCCATTCCAAATCTTATTGGGATTGTCCATTTTGAGAAGAGACAGATCTCATTAAGGCTTGCCCACTTATTGCCCCCATTTAAGAATTCTTGAGTTAGTGCAGCAATCACTGCAGTAAATTTTTGATAAGCATACCCTGCATTTTCAAGATAACATACAGATTCATATTGTATTAATTATTACTATACTGATTAATGTTAATACTATTAATGACCCAAAGTCTTACATTCATTTCCTGGTATTTTCTTTCTTCAAAGAACTACATCTATATCCCCAGGCAACTAGACAGCTTAAAGAAGAAAAAATCATAGACAGGGCCTCAGGACACATTTTAACTCTACTTATCTTCATAGTTATCCCCTGACTGATGGAGCAAAACCAACTTTGACTACGAATATCAATGAATGGAAACTTGACCCTTCAGTCACTTCAGTCAGATCCTTGGGGGATCACATTCATTTCGTTCCTTCTCATTTCCTAATTAGAATCTCTTTTCTATCCACACTGCACCTGAATTCTCTGTCTGACTCTGTATTAGGAGTCTAGTTATGTTCTCAATATCTACATATTAATTTCCTCTGGGCACCTGGCTGATATTACAGAAAACTTTCCCTGTCAGTTTATGACACTTTTGAGTATGAAGTAAATTTTATGATACTCTCAAACCACTTTTCTAAGTATAATTCCTTGGTTCTACTCATTGGGTAGTAGTCAAATTAGTTTTAAGGCAGAGATATTTTGCTTTGTGCATTGTACTTCTAAGAAGATTTCAATATTTAAGTGAGAGCTTTGGAGAAATTTAGGATTATGTAAAATTTGGCATGCTTTTTATGTTAATACCAAATTCTCTTCATCTAGAAATACAAACTTGATGCACTTTTCAGTAGAAAGCACCAAAATGTTGTCTAAATTTTTCAAATTAGAAGAATTTCTAGGGAAAAGGAAAATGGGAGGCATTACTTTCCCCAACTTTAAACTCTACTACAAAGCAATAGTTATCAAAACAGCATGGTATTGGAACAAAGACAGACCTTCAGATCAGTGGAATAAGCTCGAATTCTCAGACATAGTCCCCCAGACAAGCAAGTACCTAATTTTTGACAAAGGAGCAAGAAATCCTAAGTGGAGCAGGGAAAGCCTCTCCAACAAGTGGTGCTGGCAGAACTGGTTCGCCACTTGCAGAAAAGCGAACATAGACCCCCCAGTTAACATCATGCACGAAGGTAAAATCCAAATGGATTAAAGACCTCGATATCTGACCTGATACCATAAGGTATATAGAACAAAACTTTGGTAAGACACTCCATGACATTGAAACAAAAGGCATCTTCAAGGAGGAAACTACACTTTCCAAACAAGTGGAAGCAGAGATCAACAGATGGGAATACATCAAACTGAGAAGCTTCTGCACCTCAAAAGAAATAGTGCCCAGGATACAAGAGTCACCCACCGAGTGGGAGAAACTATTCACCCAACACCCATCAGATAAGG
>PVKC010002699.1:0-42084 GCA_004027635.1 Crocidura indochinensis
GGTGAGAGAAAGTGAAAGAGACAGAGAAAGTGAGAAAGAGACATCTTTCTTAAGGCTGCAGGTGTAAGCTGGTATGCAATTAGTGTTCTAATATACAGAAATTTTCTAAAAGCCAGGGAATTTAGTAGGCACTAATGGCTCAAAGGGAAGACAGGCAGAGATTTTGAAAATGTAAGCCTTATGTAAAGTTTTTTACTCAAAGTAAACCTCTGAATAGGGCCCAGGCCCTGGTGCTATCCTATCCTGCTTGTCCTACAGCAAGTTGTTACGTGTGGCAACAGAGGCAAACAGAACTGGAAGATAATTTGGAGTGTAAGTCCTAACTACATATAGCAAGCATTATTTTTAGTCTCTCTTTTCTGCTAAAATTAATTAGAATCAGACTATTTTTGTACAACAACTCTAGTCTGATCTTACTTAAATAGTTATTGCAAGATAAAACTTGGCTTTCAGCTTCAGAGGGATGCTGTGTTGTCAGCTTTTAATTAGGCTACATTAGTGTATCTATTTGCACATGACAAATATTTAAAACAGTAGCACTTTTGTTTAAATGTTTCTATTTGCAGATGTATGCCTACAAATAAAAGGGAACAAAGGGAGCTCATCCACAAAGGAGAAGAGCTGCCAGGGGCAAGAAATACAATCCTGTGGGTGAGCATGCTTTTGCTGTATGATAGAGAAGACCGGGCTCTGAAGAGTTTCCAGTTCTAGCAAGTTAGTGCTGACTCTGATGATCTGCACTAGAGGACATCATACTTCTAAACTGCTAGAAGAATGGTAGGATCATTTCACTAGGAAAAATATTTATGTAAAGTATTTTACTCAAAGTAGACCCCAAAAGATCAAATTCAGTTAATCTAATGATAGGGTTTGCATGATGCTCAGGCTAGAAGTTAAAAAACAAAAACAAAAACAGAAAATAAAAACAAAAGAAACCCCAAGAGATTAATAAAATGAAAGGGTCTTGGTGACTGTATTTTTGTATTATATCTATGAGACTTATATGTATTTTTTTCTAGCCACACCCTTGGCTCTGCCATCAGAAATAACTCCTGGCATTACTCTGGAGGCCATATAGGATCCCAGGGATCAGACCTGTGTAGGCCTGGTACAGGGCAAATGTCATATCCACTTTTCTATTGCTCCAGCCTGAGACTTATATTTATAAAGGAAATGTAAGAAAATTCTCTCACTTTATCCAAAAGTCAAAGTCCTGCAAATATATGTTGAAAACATATGATTTAGCATCAACATCAGAAAGCTGAAGATTATAACTATGTTATAAACCAGATTTGATGTGAAAATACGAGAACAATTTGCTTTGGATTCCATTTATAACATAGTCATATCTGGAAAAATAGACTAAGAAGTGCATACTACAAAACCATAGACCCATGTCTCAGGAAAGAAGTAGCTTTAATTTAAAATAACTTTTTAAGAGTAAGTCTAGGCTGCTGCTACAATGAGAGACATTGATAGATCAGTTTAAAGAGCAAAGAAGTTTGCATTTCTCTTGTCCAATATTCCCAAATAAATGATCTAGAAAGCAAGTGGCCCAGATTCATTGTCATTCAAGAGATTGGGTTCCTTCTACCATTTCTATAATCTGTAATCTTCATGATTCACCAGGGTATTATCCTGTACTACATGACTTCTGAGCAGGATCACTGATAAGATCAGGTTACAATTGAAGGATATAAGAAGGGCATGCAGAAGCTATATAGAAGCCATGTCCATCATATTAAGTACTGGCCAAGAATTGACTCATAACTTCTGCTCACATTCCACTGGAGCCCAGTATGTTCAAACAAACTTCTTGGAGGCCAGGTAAGGTAGTTCAGCTTCATATTCGATATGCTCAACATATAGTAACAAAAGAAAGAGATGCACAAATTTTGGTAGGTAAACCATAGTCACTGCTACAAAATCTTGAAGCTAGAGTAATCAGAGATATAGAAGAATGTAGCATAACAAGTTAGGAATATATTGCATCAAAAGAAAACAACTAGTGTGTTTTCTTCAGAAGTGATTAACTTCTTTCTTATAGCTCACGAGGCTCAGAAAATAGTAAGTAAGTGAAGAACTTTCTAAAACTTACCAGAAGGTAAGAGGAGAAAATTCCAGAATTCTTACCAGCAGTATTTGAACAGAAGCTTTAAAACCTTTGGCCTTCATTTAAGGATTTTTTTAGAATTCCTTCTAGTATTTTGAATGGTCAAGTTAAAACATTTGTGACCCCTTTCCAGTATTGGGGTTCTGGAATTCTAACTGAACAATTATTTTAGGCTGATATGGCAAGGAATGAGCATCCCCAAATTTCATGGATTCTTGATAGATGTGTGACTTTACAACAATTTTAAAGGTAGACATTGCTCCTATATTACTAAAGCTTAGAAAAGTTAAGGAGCCAGTTTTTGTAGTTACTGAAATTGTAATCAATGTCTACCAAGCTTATTGCTAAATTCATGATATTTTCATCATACTGCTGTCTCCTAGAATGAAAGTCAAAACTAAATTAAGTGTCCCTTCTTGTTTCCTTTTCTCCTCCTCTTTCCACCCGTCCAAATGCTTTATCTTATCAGGTGGACTGCCTGGATGGGACTGGCTGTTCCATGTGATTTAGTACAACAAGATAGGATCTCTATAACATCCGGCCCCTCTCCCAGCTCTTTCTTTTGGGTCAAATAACTGATTTTCCACTGAAGTTTTTGCTCAGCCTAGAGGCAGAGCTGTATGCTCATTTAAATGCATCTGTTCCTCCCACTCCTTTTCTGAGAAAGGTAGAGGGATTCTCCTCTAACCTCAGAACAAACCTTAATACGGTGAATCATCTTCATCTTCCTTCACCTTTAAGTGTTGTGGGGCAAAGGAAGGTTTAATCTGAAATTAATTCTTAAGCTCTTGTGCTTTGAAATGGATGTCAAAAGTAAATTTGACATCCACCATGGAAAATTTACCTAGATTTTATCCAAAGAGATGATGACTCATAGGAGCACCTGTTTGTCTCCTTAGTAACTGGTCTTAGATTTCCCTCATATTTGCATGCAGGCAAGCACAGCAAATTGGGGGAAGGGAACAGTTCATAGCTTACTGAGTGTGCTCTGGCAGAATGTCACCTGTAATACTGTTTACCAACTATCTCATGGTTTAAGTACTCACTCTGCTTCTCTGCCATAGCTCCAGCATTGATTCATTTACAGGCAAATGGACATAAGTCTAGAAAAATCACTAATGGTCTCAAGGAAGGCTTTGTGATACCTAGTGAAATTGTATTGATGTAATCTCTGTATTGGACATATGGATTGATCGCTGCTTTAGAAAAATGGTCATCTTTCTTTAATCTTTCCAGTAATTAGAGGTAGGCTTGCAACTTTATCAAAGAGAAGATGGGGTGAGGTAGAAGGAAGAAAGGTTCGATCAAGCCATTTATCTGACTTAACCACAGGAAATAATATTCTAAGAATTGTGTTTATGTGGTTATATGTATTTTATCTTTTTTTCATAAAGTTCTCACTTATTAGCACAAAGGTGAAATGAAAGAATATTCAAATCAAAAACTGAAGACTAGTATGTTTTCAATAACTTAGCACATAAGATTAAACAAATCATTTGTATTTTCTCTTTGAAAAATGAGATATTCAACTGTGGTACCATTATCCCTTTCACTTCTAAAATGTGAATTTTATTTTATGGCAGCTTATTAATTTAAAGCTAGAACTAGTATCCTAACAGTTACATTTACCAGGTCAGAGAATTATCCCAAATGTAAGGTTTCTTTTTCTAGCCTTTTATATTTTACAACTAGTATCCAGAGATACTTGGATACTTGGCCACAATCACAAAAAAATTAAAAGTTAAGGTGTTTTTTTCATAGCTACTTCTTTTTTTTTTTTTTTTTACAAATCACTATGTATTGTTGAAGTTAAAAAGACATTATAAGAAATGAACTTTCTTATCAGCCCTTCTTTATCTACTCCCCAAATAAATCTACTTTAAAAAACGTTTTTAAGGAACTGGAGCAGTGCCAAGGCAATAGGGCGTTTGCCTTGCATGCCACTGACCTAGGACGAACAGCAGTTCTATCGCCCCCATGTCCCATATGGTCCCCCAAGCCAGGAATGATTTCTGAGCGCATAGCCAGGAGTAACTCCTGAGAATCACCAGGTGTGGCCCCAAAAACAACAAAAAAAAGTTTTTAAGAGCTTTTTTGTTTATTTTTACCACAGTATCTCTAAAACTATTAGATTGTTTCTTCTTTAGGTATTGCCCAAATACAAAGTTTAAAACAAATTTCTCCTGTATAGTTAAATGTTTGCTTAAATCAGTAAGTATTAATTTTATTGCAAATATTAACATTCAACTAATGTACTGTCAATCTTACCTTTTCTTTCTGTTTTTCATTGGAGTTAATAATTATCATTATTTTGCTCAATTTGTTATGAATATTCACAAATTCAATCCAAATTTTCTTTTTTTATTTTAAATTTCTTTAAACACCGTGATTACAAACATAATTGTAGTTGGGTTTCAGTCATAACAAGAGCACCCTCGTTCACCCATGCAGCCTTCCCTTCACCAATGCCCCCTTTTCTTCCCTCCCCCACTTCACCCCCACCTTTGAGACAGGCTTGCTACATCCCTCACTCACTGACATTGTTATGATAATGCTCAGCTTAGTTATTTCTCTAACTGCACTCACCACTCTTTGTGGTGAGTCTTTCCGACTCTCATCTCTGGGAATTATTTTAATGTCTTTAATTTTTCTTAAAAACCCATAGAAAAGTGTGACTATTCTGTGTCTCTCTCTCCCTCAGACTAATTTCACTCAGTATAACAGATTCCATGTACATTCATGTATAGCAAAATTTCATGACTTCATCTTTCCTGACGGCTGCATAACATTCTATTGTATATGTGTTCCACAGTTTTGTAGCCATTCATCTGTTGAAGGGCATCTTGGTGGTTTCCAGAGTCTGGCTATTGTAAAAAGTGCTACAAAGAATATATGTGTGAGGAAGGAATTTTTGTATTGGATTTTTGTGTTCCTAGGGTATATCCCTAGGAATGTCAACCCAAATATTCTACCATTGAAGATGTCTTGTCCTAAAATTTATTTTGGTGTGATATAATCTTCATTTATTTTACCTTATTTCCTGAAACTTTCTCCTTCAGTTTGGACTACTTTTTCTCAAGCCCTGATATAGAGTGCTCTCCGCTCTCTTTGCTGATAATCTTGAAAATACCTTTCACTTTCCTTTTCTGTGAGCTCTTTAGTTTCCTGGATATTATAGTTTCCTCTTTCTTGATTTAATAGCTAATAGTAGCATAGCATTTACTCTAATACTTCTTGAGAGTTTTTATTGACAGTTTTTGACTGATAGTTTTTCTGGGTATGTAATTCTAGATTTAAAAAAAAATTCTCAAAATCTGCAAGAAAAAAATTTTTAAATAATATCTTTTTTAAGCACCATGATTACAAGCATGATTGTAGTTGGGTTTCAGTCATAAAAAGTTCACTCCTTCACCAATGCAACATTCCCATCACCAGTATCCCCATCTCCCTCCTCCCCCCTCCCTGCTTTATTCAAGTCAGGCATTCTACTTCTCTCACTCATTGACATTTTCATGATAGTTTAGTATTAGTGTAGTTATTTCTCTAACTACACTCATCACTGTTTGTGGTGAGCATTATATCATGATTTGGAAGGAATTTGTGCTTGTTAAAACCAGAGTTGCTGCTGAGATATATAGGACTCTTTACTTTAAATTACTATTATAAATTATATTAAATATATGCTTATAAATATAAATTTATATTATAAATTATTATTACTATTATAAAAAAAGCCTTTTTACTGGTTTGCATTTATATGATTATTATTAATATTTATCTGATGATTATTAATATTCACATTTTATGTTTGTTAACTATTTAGATACATCCTTTAGGTAAACTGCTCAAAATAATTGCCCAACTTTTGGAAGAGGAGAAGAAAGTAATACCTGTAATTTGTCTTATTTATAGAAGTTCTTATACATACACACATATATAATATCTGTACATATCAATTACATGTATTATTCCTAGCTGAGTTTTGCTTTTTTATTTTCTTCTGAAAAACTATATGCAATAGAATCCAATTCATAATAATCTTTATGTTATTAAGAAAAACAAATAAAGAGAAAATACAGTTACATTTTATGAGTGCTCTGTGATTATATCGTCTAAGTACAAAAAAAACAACATATATGTGAATCCATAGAGTTCAAATTCTTGTTCTTCAGGAGTCAATTATGTTTATTTGTTTCATATAGATAAGCTAATTCATTTAGTTTTATTTACCAAAAAGTCTATACTTTTCTTTTTTACTGTTTTGTAGAAGCAATAGTTTCAGTAGATATTTTATTTCTATTTTTAAGTAAAATTTTAAATTAAATACTTTTTCCATATCTAAATTTCTTTTATTCACTTACCTATTTTGTTGTTGTTGTTGTTGTTATTGTTGTTTTAGGGCTACACTGGTGATGCTCAGGGGTTACTACTTGCTATGCACTCAGAAATTGCTCCTGGCTTGAGGGACCATATGGGACTCCAGGAATCAAACCAAGGTCCGTCTTAAGTTAGAGAGTGCAAGGCAAATACCCTTGCAAACTACCTCTTGCGCCACGGCTCCGGACCCCATGTTCCTCAGTTACACAGTTCCTTGAGGTCAATAACTATAGTGTTCTTGCACAGTATCTATTTGATATGCAGAAGGCTGTCTTCAACATTGTATTCAAAATTGTCTTCAATATTTATTTAGTTGTTTTATATAAAATTTTGGGGGTTACTTTTGGGGGGATATATTTTTGTTTGTTTTTTGAGCTACATATGACAGTTTTCTCAGTTGGCTTTGTGCTCTCTCCTATTGGTACTCATATGCAATACTAGGTCAAATACTAGGTCAAACCCAGTTCCTCAGGCAAGGACCTTATATGCTGTACTATTTCTCCAGCTTGTCTTGTGGTAATATTAATATATAATTATAATATTAGATTTTATGTATAATTCCCTATAGAATATAAATATGCTGCTTAATTTGCATGGTGACCTTTGTATCCAGAGACCTTGCTAAATTGAATTTGGGGGAAAATGCGGCTTGGGCTACACCAAGCAGTGTTCAGACCTTATTTCTTCATAATCTGTGCTCAAGTGTCACTTCTGGTAGAGATCAGCAGATCACTTATGATATTAGAAATCAATCTGGAATTGGCTACATACAAGGCAAGCTCCTTACCTCCTGTACTATCTCCATTTCACTTTTTATTATAGTTTATGTATTTCAATATACTTATATTATTCATAAATTATGATAGTTTATGTATTTTTCTGATATTTATATTTTTTATTCTTTTGTCTGATTTCATTGCCTGAAGGCTCCATTACAATGTTTATTTGAACTGATACAGATACATACTTATCTGTCTAACCATCACTGTCTTATTATTAATCTCAAGTGAAAAGCTATTAATATTCCTCCATTAAGTACAGGTTTTGTGAAAACTCTTATATTTATAAATTAAATTTCTTTCCAGCCTTTTAGTAAGTGCAGAACTTTATCAAAAAAAAATTATTATCCATCTACTGAGATGATCTTATAGTTTCCCCTATTCATTGTGTTGAGGTAGAAAATTGCATTGGTTCATTACTATAATGCAAAGCAACCCCTGGAATTTTTATAATAGCTTCAACTTAGTCATGATTTATTATTCTTATTATTTTATTATATTATAGATTAAAATATTATGTATGCATATATCTAATATGTTATATTAAATATAATATGTTATATATTTATTATTATATTAACAATTGTGCTCACAAATATGAGTAGCTTAAAATATTATTTTTGTCCTAATTTTTAGCAAATTTTCATATCTGGATTCTTGATACCTAACTTTGCTATCTTGGTAGTACTTTGATGATTTCAAAGAGTTATTTTGGTGGGGTTTTGGCGGGGGGTTTCAAAGCTAGTTAGCTTTGTTATTGTTCTCAGGGTAGGTTTCAGGTGATACAAGCTACTCATTGACAGCCACAAACAAAACTTTTGCCTTTTACAAACCTGATAAACAAATGAAACTTCAAACAAAATTTCTAACCCTTGGATAACCTTTTAACCTGTTTTTAGTCCCTGAAAAACTCCTAGGTTACTAAATAGATAGATTTGTCTTTCAGTGTCCTCATCAATTAAAATCACTGTAGAGAGTATAGAAAATATAACTAGTCATAGTGTTTTGTCCATGTAAGGAAGGAAAATTGTTTAGTTGTAAACTTTTAATGAAGTCAAGTTTTCAATACTTTTCAAGTATTAATCAATTAGTACAGTGAAGGGAACTCTTGCATCCTCAATAATGTTTTATTGTACAAAAGATCAAGGAGCATTGACTATCAGGAAGAAAAGACATTGACATTACCTGGGAAGCAAGGTAAATAATATACCAATTAATTTCAAATAGATGTTAAATAACACGGGAAAAGAAATATCTGATACATTGATAGAAAATAAGATAGTGTCTATCTGAACATTTACATTTAATATAAACATAAACATTTGAAAAAAATGAATGGATACGATGAGAGGTAAACTAAATGTAACTATTCTTTCGGTTGAGCTCATACTTTGTTCAAGATACTTTGCTGTCTTCTAGTATTATTTGACTTGATTTTTGACATAGTAAATGAGGTAGTTGTGACTCCATTTTATAAAAAAAGAAAGCAGGTGTTGCTATAATAAGTAACTTACCATAAATCACGCAGATAATAAATAGAATTCAAATGTTTAAACCTTGGTCCTCTAGTTCTTTAGACTAAATCAGATTGAGGTTAAACAGAAGAGGAACCAGTCATTGTTTTTCAATAAGTAAAGACTTAGTTCTCTGTCATTAAATTCTTTAAAAGGGAGAACTGAGAAGGAAAAGGTTAGTTGCATGTTTATAGTTGTTGGGTGAGGATTTTATTTGGGGGGTGTGTTTCCTTTGTCTCTGGAGTTCTTGATACTTCTCAAATAAAAACATTTCCTGTTTACCACAGACTGGGCTAGCATCCAATTATCAGACAATATAAACAAATCCCAACACTTTTCTCCCCTCTGTACGTTAGATTCTGTGTATAGACATGCTCAGTGGTTTAGGAAATAGTACTAGTTTAGATCAAATCATGAGTTAGACTCTCTTCCTTGAATGTTTTTCGCAAAATATACTAGTTCACACAGCATTTATAGTTATTTAAGAAAAAGCATTGAAAGATAATCTATAGAAATATGTTAATGAAATATGAATAAAACCAAATAACAATTTTTATTTTAGACTCGTCTAAATTTAAAAGTATTAATGTATTTTGTGAATCTAAGGGGGAAGACAGTATAACTGTTTTTTTAAAAGCATTAGGTACTCAAAATATTATTTGAAGATCAAGTTCTAGAGTGTGTGTTATATAGAACACGTTTTGGGGAAAGATTGCTTCATTGCTTTATAGGTCGGTTAGTTTTATATCAACATATGAGATCATTGGTCACAAATGAGTAAAATAAAAAATCATTGGTCACAAAGGAGTAAAATAAAAAATCATAAACAAAGCAGTTTTAGAGTCTGTTCAGCCTAGTGAGGTGGTTCAGACCCAAAAGCTTTGTCTGAGGAATAGTAATCTCTTGAAGGACTATTTTAGACAAAGTGACCCTGATCATTTTATATTCTAAAAGTTTTATATTTTATATATATTATACATATTATATTAATTATATAATTATATTATATGTTAATATATTATAATACAATATAATATATTTATATTATATACATTATATATTTATACTATATATTGTATACTTTATATATAAATTAGATAAAAATATATATAATTATATATTAATATGTTACATATACATTTTATATATATAAAATTTTATATTCGGAACACTTTTTGTTTCTCTAGACCCCATTATTTTATTGAGGCCGATGTTAATTACAAGTCTTTAACAGTTCTATTTCTTTTACATAGTGACAGTGAATTAGGGTCCTTCACACCACCAGTGTTAACCTCCCTCCATCATAGTTCCAGCATGCATCCCATACCTTCACCCTTAGCCCTCTAGACTGCTTGTGTAACAGGTCCATTTTGTGTTTAGTTTGGGTCTCTTGAGTCTACTGTCATTGACATATAAAATCATCATTTCTTTTCAAAGAATAAATACAAGTTTTATTTTGTAGCTATATGTAAATTAGGTTAAGTCTTAGCCATAACCAAGAGACCTACAAAAATAATGAAGTAAAATAGAAGTCTTTCTTTTTCTTCTTTCTTTTCTTTCTTTCTCCTTTCTCCCTTCCTTTCTTTTTCTTTATTCTTTCTTTTTCTCTCTCCGTTCCTCTCCTCTCCTCTCCTTTTCTCTCCTTTTCTCTTCTCTTCTCTTTTCTTCTCTCTCTCTCTATCTCTCTCTCTGTTTCACTTGCTCTCTTGGATCAATACTAAGTGATGATTACCTTTGGCTCAGTGGCAGGAATTCAACCCTGACCTGCTATATACAAAGCCTATTTAGTTAGTTGAACTATTTCTCTGGCTCAGAAGTTTATTTCTCATGTAAAAGTGAGTTTTTCAGGTTGGTTGCTTGGAATTGAAGACAAACCTCAGGGTCCAGGATAGTGCCATCTTGTTCCTCTTCTCTCCTAGGATATGCACTTTTGCTGTGTGGAAGTAACTGCCTAAAGTGTAGTCTTTCCAACTTTACAGTAAAAAAGAGCCCCTGGTAAGCAATTCCCTTTCAATAAAGTAGAGTGAAGGTTACAAACATTTATCTGTTTGTAGTTCATTGGGGACAATTTAATCACATGGCTACAGCAAGCTGTCAGATTAGCTGGGAAATCCATTTGCAAAGGAAGCAGATATGTGGCCAAAATGAAGAAATTTTTGGAACAACTAAGACTGCCACACTATAATTAGGACAAACACTAGTTGATAATTATTACTTGGACATTACTGCCATTGACTAATGAATAGATGGTTCCGAATGGCCAAATCCTTCCAAGAAAAATATTGAATTCCTTTTAGAGTGTTAACAAGTTACATTTATAAAGCATGGAATTTCTCAGAAGAGCCCTGATTATCTGTCAGGGCTGTAGGATCGGTGTGGAAAGTCTGAGGGAGCTTTGAAGGTTAGCCTTATTCCTTAAGGTCCTTTTGATTTTTGGGGGGGTGTTGTTTTTTGAGGGTTGTTTTTTGTTTGTTTTTTTTTGTTTTTAGGGGGGGGGCACACCTGGTGACTTAAGCTCAGAGGTTACTCCCGGCTATGCCTTCAGAAGTTGCTCCTGGCTTGGGGGAACCACCTGGGGTTTGAACCATGGTTCGTCCTAAGCTGGCTCCATAACTCTGGCCCCATGATTCTTCAGCTGAATTTTCAAAAGTGGCTCAAGAGGGTGGGAAATCTAGTTTTAGACAACCTCAACAATATATAAAACTATAAAGACTAGTTTTTAGGATAAGACTAAACCAATAATAAAGTTTGTCAGATAAGAAAACTAATAGTAAATAGTCTTAATTTTCTCTATATTAAAGATGTTTAGATTTTTTAAAAAATATATCTTTTTGTTTAAGAAGACACCTCCTCCTTGGGCTAATCAATTGTAGAACAGCAAAAGACCATATCAGAAACAAACCCTACTATGCAAATTAACAATTCTAAGTCTTAACTACTATAATTGGCCAACATATCTCAGGATGTGGGATTCCTCAACCTTAACTCTCCACAGACTAGGTGCCAGACCAATAGGGAGTGTCCCTATTACCCACTTCTGCATAATTCAGAGTCCATGTTAAATTCTGCCCTCTCCTGTCTGGCTTTTTTTGAAAAATCTCAGAAAAAGTTCTGATCTTACCCTGCCCTTCACTCCTATCTTCTTTCTGCTGATCGAATATTCATTCCATTGTCTTTCCCATAGAGTCCTGTAGCATGCTATGGTCCTACCACCAAAATCTGTGTGTGTAAGAAACTTTTATTTCCCCCAAGCCATTCCTCCCACCTCCAACCTTCCTTCTATCTTCACTGTGACTTCATCTGGCTAATTATCACCTATGGTTATAAAAAAAAAACAAAAAACAAACAAAAAAAAAAAAAACCATGAAGAGCAGTTTGCTCACCCAGAAAGCCCCACTCACCTACTGATCTGCCCGTCTTAAATTTTCCTTCATTTCTTCCTAAGAATGTTGCTCTCTGTTTTAGACATTTGACGTTTTGTTTCTTTCTTTCTTGTTCCTCCCACACAGCGACTGCATTGCGATTTGCAAAACCAAGGACACTATCAAATCTACAAGTGGGTTGAATCTATCTGGAACAACTCTGAGGCTACATCTTTCAAAATGATTTGTGTGACCTCCTGTTTTAGAAGTTTCACCAAATTCAGATTCACTGCAGCTTTGAAAGTTTCAGAGATATTCAAGAGAGACCCCATTAAAGGGAAAATGCCTCTGGGAGAAAAAAAATCACAAATTAATTATCTACACACTAATTGTGGGAAACAGCAGGAGAATTTTTCAAAACTAAAGGTACTCAGGCCCCAGAGTTCATCTATTAAGTCAGAATACCTGGAAAGGGAGCTGGAGTTTCCTATATTATTTTCACATTTCTATGCTAGGATTTTGGAAGCAGGAGTTTATAACATTCTCAGTTAATTATACAGAGATTTATCACTAACAAAGTGTTTAAGAGATGATCATTTGAGAAAAGGAAGAGAAAGGAAGAATAGGAAGTATCTGAATTTCCATGAAAACACTTGTAAGAAAAAAATGGCACCTTTATTGCTAGTTTTGATAAAATGTTCATTTGTGATAACTTCATTAACTTTCTCTCCTCCATCTGAAAATGCCAGATCCCATTTTCCTTCTAATTACCTTCTAAAATATTATTTTACATTTTATAATTGTCTTTTTGTTACCTATAATTTATAAAATTAGTGAGCACTGAATAATTTTTAGATCCTTAAAAGGCCTTTCATTCCAACTTGGGATCCAGCAGGTCAAGAGACTTCTGTGACAGATTATTTGTATCCCAAAGTACAACAACCAAAAAGAAAAGGCAATTGAGAACATTCAGGTATTTAAGACCTTCAAACCCCAGATAAATTCATCTTTTCCACTTGATTTTCATATCTATTTTCTCTGGTTTTCAGTCTTTTAGAGAGATGTAGAGGATATATCCAAAATACCCTAAGTTTTGAAGGCTAAAGAATTTCCCATTTGCATTCCTTTTTAAAATCAATACTAATTTTTATAATTTTACTCTGCTTCTATTCATTATTTTTAAAGATCTCCTTAGTTTCTTTTTTCATTCATTTTGTACTTCTTTTTTACTGTAGGCTCATTCCTGCTATTGGGGCACAAATTCAACCCCCCTTTCCCCATATAGAATATGAGTACTCTACCACATGAACCATACCCTCAGCCCTGGATCTGGCTCCTTATAGTAAGAAATAAATTGATAACAAACTGATTCAAAAGAATTATTTCTTAGGCAATGTTTTTTTCTAAGATACTCTCCAATTATTATGATAATCTTCATTAAAAAAAAAAACTTTATTGGCTCTTTAAGAATCAGTTTGTTGGGGCCCGGGAGATAGCGTGGAGGTAAGGCGTTTGCCTTTCATGCAAAAGGTCATCCGTTTGAATCCCGGTGCCCCATATGGTCCCCCGTGCCTGCCAGGAGCAATTTCTGAGCATGGAGCCAGGAGTAACCCCTGAGCGCTGCCGGGTGTGACCCAAACACCAAAAAAAAAAAAAAAAAAAAAAAAAAAAAAGAATCAGTTTGTTGGCCCTACCCACATGATTCTAGATTACTGGGAAAGCCTACTTGAGTAAAAAAATGTTACAAGATAGAAATACAAAGACTAGCTCTAGCCCCGATTTTTGTCATGATTAAATTAAGGATCTTCTTGTTTAGTTATTAAAACATATTTCAGCTTGTTTCACCCATAAAAGATATCAGATGGACAAGTTGATCTTAAAATTCACTCCCACTCAAATTCCTTTTGCTTTCTTTTTATTCTGATTTTTAACAACAAATTAATTTGGACTTCTACAGAACTTAATTGCATAATTATCACAGTTTTATCAGTTCCTATCTAACAATTCTTTGCATCATATAATGCTACAGTACATGCCACAACTTTTCTAAAGCAGCCCCCAAAAGACTGAAAACTCCCAAGTGGCAAGACCTACGGAGCTCTGTGGCTGGTTTTATCACAATTCTTTACCAATAAACATTTGTAAAATAAATCTATGCATAGTGCTCCTCTATTAGATAACCATTTTTTATTTCCATATTTTTAGATGGGATATGCCTAGGGTTTGCTCAAGAAGAGTAACAGTTGGCAGACATTCCTTGAGACATTCCTGACTGTGGGGATGGATCTCATAATATCTAAGGATCAGGGTATCTACTTAACTTTGATCACTCAAGAAACTCTTCTTCTTTATGCAGTGCTGGCATAAAAGGATATGCAAATGATCTGCTTAATCGTGGCCAACAGTTCTTCTAGCTCAGACCAAGCTTTGAACTTTCCATTGAAATCTTCTTCATAATGTTCCCCCACTGACAATCTAACCCCTGCAATAATATTTCTTTGGATTAATTCCAAGAAAATACCTGCAAATATAGCACTCAAACTGCTGATGTTAAGTTTCTTACTCAACAGTATTAAGATCTTGGTACAGAAACAATTCACTTTCTTGATATTCTGCAAACATTTCCAATGTTTTGGTAGGTATCACATAAGTCACTTCTATTGGAGAAATAAATGCAGAGGTAGTGAGCACATTGGTCATAACTCTGCCAAAATCATGTCAGATGCAGACAGATACAGGTGTTTAAAACAACATTGTATTTATAATATGCCCCCAAAAGAATGGTCTCATTTCTATTTGCCCCTCTTCTTAGTCTCTTGCTCTTTAAGTTGGTACCTTATTTTTGAATGCTTTGTCTTATATAGCCAATTTGTACTCAGTAGAACTTTGCTACAAAATAAATGAAATTATCTCATGAATCTAAACCTTAAAAGAATCTAAACCTTAAAATACTTCTTTAAAGAAGTATGATTCCTACTATAAGCCATTTGGAAACATGACGTCATGAAATTTGCTTATGTATGAATGGATATGGAGATTACTATGCTGAGTGAAATGAGTCAGAGGGAGAGGGATACACATAGAAAAATCTCACTTATCTCTGAGATATAATAAAAATAAAAAACAGTATGGTGATGGTATCCAGGGACAATAGAGAAATGATGATTAGTAGGACCAGTTCATGATAGAAGGTTTGCCACAAAGAGTGGAGAATGCAGTTAAAGTAGAGACAGATCTACTATGAAAGTGATAGCTGAAATTGACCACTCTGATCAAGAACTGGCTGCTAAAAGGGGATAAAGTGACATGCATAGTACCTCTTTATTAACAGTAGTGCAAACCACAGTGTCAACAAATGAGAGAGAAAGAGAGAAAAAGAGAGAGTAAGTAAAGTAAAATGCCTGCCCCAGAGGCAGGTGGGGACAGGTATATGGGAGGAAAGAGGTCATCAGGATTGGTGATTTAAACTGTTTTATGAACTACCTTGCAACCACAGTGTTAAATTTAAAAAAGAAAAAAATTGAATACCTGTGATTATATATTTGTTAAAAGTTAAAGTTTAACTGAGAAAGAAAGAGACAGGGAGGGTCATTTCTTAATAAAGGAATATGTACATCAGGAATAAATCAAACTTCTAAACAATATGCATCCTATGAAGGGCCAGCAAAATAGTTAAAATAACTATTAATAGACATCAAGAGCAAAAGAATAGTAGTTGGAGTCTTATACACTGCTCTGTCATCTCTTTATAGAACAACCAAACTAAAACAACGCAGACTGGTTTTGAAGGAAGAAATGGAAGAGGGGGATTTTAATAGCTTTCATCCCCTGCAAAGACAAATACACATCAAAAAGAACAAAAACAGGAGTCTGGAGCTATAGTATAGTGGGTAGAGTGTTTGTCCTGCATACAACCGACCCGAGTTCAATCCCTGGTATCCCATATGGTCCCCTGAGGACATTACTAGGAGTAATTTCTGAGTGAAGAACCAGGATTAACCCCTGAGCACCGTCAGGTATGCTCTCTTCCCCACTAAAGAACAAAACAACTAGTACTAGTGCTGATGCAGAAAGAAAGGGACTCTCATTCACTGCTAGTAGGAATGCAGTTGGTCCATCCTTTTTTGAAAAACAATATGAACATTCCTCAAAAACAGAAATTGAGATCTCACATGATTCAGAAATACTGCTCCTAGAGACCCAAAATACAATGCCCAAAAGTCCTCTGTATTCATATGTTGGTTGCAGCACTATTCACAAAAGCCAGAAACAACTCACATATCTGAGAATAGATGAGTGACTAAAGAAATAGTAGTACATCTACACAATGGAATACTACACCGCTGTCATAAATATGAAGCCATAAATTTTCTTAAACATGAATGTAATATAGAGGGTATTATGCTAAGCTAAAATGAGTCAGAAGAGGGGGAATAAAAACAGCACAGAATAGTCACACTCATTTGTGGGATATAAAATGATAATCTGGTAATAATATGCAAAGACAATAGGGACAAGAGCCAAGAAGACTAGACCATGGTAGAAAGCTTCCCAAAGGAGTGAGTTAGGGCAACTTTCACAATGATAGTTGAAACTGGACAAGAACTGAGTGATGAAAGGAGGTAAAGTGATATGTTACCTTTCAGTAACAATATTGCAAACCACAATGTTTAAAAGAAAAATACTAAGAGAGAAGAAAATGCCTACCAGAGATGAGGGGATTGGGAAGGGCAGGAGGGAAACTTGGGGACATTGCTTGTCGGACATTAGTGAAAAGATGGGTATTGAACACTGTATGACTGAAACTCAATCATGAACAAGTTTGTAATGGTGTATCTCATGGTGATTCGATTAAAATATTAAACAATAAATGTAAAATAAAAACTTAAAAAAATAAAAGGTATGATTCCTCAGGAACAGCACTTTTTCTAAAACTATTCATCGTCACTGCAGCCCTAATAATACCTTGCAGCATTCTCTAATAATGCCAGCCAAAGAAAAGCTTGGGTAGTCATGACTACTTGGCATTGGAAAACAAGTGGAATGGCCTTGATCTTTACAAGTAAGCATTTTAAAGCAAGAAAATGGCAATGAAAATTTTATCTTCTGTGCCCCTGAAGTCCTATCTCACATTTACCCCCTGCCTCATGCTGTGTCTACTGTTGGTAATGACTTCTTGTAGATAGTTTGTTGCATGTGGGCATATCAGTGACTGGACAGATAACTGAATAAATAAATAAGTTAGTGTTCACGAGGAGAAGCTAAGAGATTGTAAACGGTTTTCAAAACGAAAAGTAATGAACACATTAAACTGTAGGTTAGAAAGAAGGAAGGCTAGAAATGCAGGCAAGATTTTAAACTATAAAATAAAATATTTTAGTAGAAATAAAATAATATTTCCCTGAGAATCCTAAGAAAAACAAACAAGAAAATAACTTCCCAGAAGATAGGGGCTATCATTGAGGCAGTTGGCCTCAGGGAAATTGGTGAAAATAATCTGAAAAACTGGACCCTTATCAGCTGTGGTCACCTGGAACTTCCCAACTTGTAAATACTTTTAACATCTATTGACTCACCTGCTGGAAATAACCCCTGTTACTGTAAACCAAGACTCAGAGGACATAGTATGTTGTCATGGTGACAACTTACTATGAAAAGTGGTAGAAATTGGAGTGAAAGCCCTTTTGAGGGAGATTGGAGGGTTTCCTGACTGAGTTCAACATCTTTGGCTCTAACATTGACCTGACTTCTACTTTAGCCTTCTCCCAGAAGCCAGCTTTAGTGCCATTCAAGCTCTTTACCATTATTATGCTTTTATTATGCTCTTTTCTTGGAGGAAGTGGGAAAAGCAATGATAGAAACAATAAAATACACTTTTTAAAAATCTTCCTTAAATCTTCCTCATATTCACTCAGAAGAATGAATTTGATATATGCCAACTCACCAGATTTCAGTAAACATACTGTAGATATGTATTAATGCAAACATTGCTCCATAGTACCTCCCATAGCTTAGGTATTCCAGTGTAGCTTCCTGGAAATTCACCAGTGTTATTTTGGTATTTGGGCCACACCTGTCAGCACTCAGGCATTACTCATAGCTCTGCACTCAGAAATTACTCCTGGCAAGCTCAGAAGACCATACTGAATGCCAGGGATCCAAGGCAGGTTGGCCACATGCAAGACAAATGCCCTACTGGCTGTGCTATTGCTCCAGCCCCTCATCATCTCATTTTTACTTGTAATGAAACACATTGGTACCATTCCCAGATAAGTCAGAGACCAAAAACTATAGAGAACAGAACAATAGTGCACCCAATTATCTACAGATGATAGGATTTCATTGTTCTAGGCTAGAAGTGAGCTTCCAACACAATTGTTCTTGTAATTTGCTTATGGCCAGGAAGAATCGTCACAAAATAACTCTTCTAATATATAGGATACCGTCTCCCTACCTCATGCAGACTTACACCTATGTAAGGAATCAGTGAAGTATTGTACTGTAAGTTCAGGCTCTCATATCATGAAGCTTTTTCCACAAAAATTCCTAGCTGTTGGGTGACATTTATTTAACAACACTTAGTCTCAGTTTAATCATTTTTAAAACAACTTTCAGACTCATTTTCTCTCAGTATATATGGAATATAAAGAAACAAAACAAGGGACAATGACATTAAACTCCAAAATTCTCCTACTAAAATTGAGTTTATTGAATTGAAATTAGGGTAGAAAACAGAAAAGAATAGATAAAAAGTGCCCTAGGACAGGCACTTGGAAACAACTAGTTTATAACATCCCTATAATGAAATCAGATGCCTCATATCTCACATACAATATTGAGGATACCAGCAGAAAGTTCTACTGAATTGTACTTGGCATGATACATTTGCCTATGAAGATTAAGGGTCATTAAGTCAGTCATAGTTTAGTTCAAATATGTTGCACGGAGATAGTGGTTTGTACTAATCAGTGCTCTTTCCTGAAAAACTTACTCTGGTCTTAGTGATAGAGGTAATTAGATCTGCCTAAGCAAAGTATCATTGTTTTTTATCTCCTAAATTATGAATCATTTTTACTTCTCTTCATCATTCTAGAAATGTTTGAATCAACTTCATACAGAATCTCAAGAAATGTAATTCATACATTTGCTTTGCTCCTGACACTTCTCTTATTTTCCTTCCATCCTTTCCCTTTGCCTCATTTTATTTTTTTATTTTTAATTGATTGTTTTCATTATTTTTATTGAAATATGAAGAAAAGTAAGTTAATACATCATCAGAAACTAATGAAACACTTTAAAGCAATGTTATTTATTTAAGAAGAATTTTTTTTGTTCTTTTGGTCACACCCGGCACCACTCAGGGGTTACTCTGGCTCTACTACCGGGCAGGCTCAGGGAACCATATGGGATGCTGGGATGCAAACCACTGCCCTTCAGAGTCTAAGGCAAATGCCTTACCGATGCGCTTTCTCTCCGGCCCCCTATTTAAGAAGAATTTTTTTCCAGTTAACTTCTTTTTTTTCTTTTTTTTTTATTTAAACAAGTTGATTACATATATGATTGTGTTTGGGTTTCAGTCATGTAAAGAACACCACCCATTACCAGTGCAATATTCCCATCACCAATGTCCCAAATATCCCTCCTCCCCACCCAATCCCACCTGTATTCTAGGCAGGCTTTTTATTTCCCTTGTACATTCTCATTATTAGGATAGTTCAAGACATAGTTATTTCTCTAACTAAACTCATCCCTTTTTGTGGTGAGCTTCATGAGGTGAGCTGCAACTTCCAGCTCTTTTCTCTTTTGTGTCTGAAAATTATTATTGCAAGAATGTCTTCCATTTTCTTAAAACCCATAGATGAGTGAGACCATTCTGCGTCTTTCTCTCTCTCTCTGACTTATTTCACTCAGCAGAATAGATTCCATGTACATCCATGTATAGGAAAATTTCATGACTTCATCTGTCCTGACAGCTGCATAATATTCCATTGTGTATATGTACCACAGTTTCTTTAGCCATTCGTCTGTTGAAGGGCATCTTGGCTGTTTCCAGAGTCTTACTATGGTAAATGGTGCTGCAATGAATATAGGTGTAAGGAAGGGATTTTTGTATTGTATTTTTGTGTTGCTAGGGTATATTCCTAGGGGTGGTATAGCTAGGTCGTATGGGAGATCGATTTCCAGTTTTTGGAGGAATCTCCATATTGCTTCCCATAAAGGTGGAACTAGACAGCATTCCCACCAGCAGCGGATAAGAGTTCCTTTTTCTCCACATCCCCGCCAATACTGCTTGTTCTCATTCTTTGTGATGTGTGCCAATCTCTGGGGTGTGAGGTGGTACCTCATAGTTGTTTTGATTTGCATTTTCCTGATGATTAGTGATGTGGAGCATTTTTTCATGTGTCTTTTGGCCATTTGTACTTCTTCTTTGTCAAAGTGTCTGTCCATTTCTTCTCCCCATTTTTTGATGGGATTAGATGTTTTTTTTTTCTTGTAATGTTCTGTCGGTGCCTTGTATATTTTGGAGATTAGTCCCTTATCTGACGGGTATTGGGTGAATAGTTTCTCCCACATGGTGGCGGGGGGGGGGGCGGGTTCTTGTATCCTGGGCGCTATTTCTTTTGAGGTGCAGAAGCTTCTCAGTTTAATATATTTCTATCTGTTAATCTCTGCTTTCACTTGCTTGGAGAGTGCAGTTTCCTCCTTGAAGATGCCTTTAGTCTCAATGTCCTGGAGTGTTTTACCTATGTGTTGTTCTATATATCTTATGGTTTCGGGTCTGATATCGAGGTCTTTCATCCATTTGGATTTTGTCTCATTTTAAAGGCTCATTTAACCTTGATGTTCTACATATTTCTTTGTAAGTCATTTAAATTCTTTCCAAAGCTTTAGAGAAACACTTAAGAACAATGGATGAATACCTGTTATCTATGTAGACTGATGAGCTAACTGGTGGAGAATGAAAATGAAGTAAACATGGCTAGTTTGTCTGCACATTTTCTGGTGCTGACTGCACAAAGCTGTATGTGTAGTCATAAAATGCTTCCAGTTGACACTGTTCTGATTATCGTCCTGCTCTATATCTTAACAAGAGTCATTGAGACCTTAACTTTATGTGTGGCAATAGGAATTTCAAGTTTCTTGTTTAAATTACCCAAAAAAGCCAGTGAGCACATACTTGTTGTAGAAGGATACTTAGATCAATATCCAAATGCATCTTGTAGTGGATTGTGAAAGTATCGTTTTCATGAACTTTTAAAATGAAAAACTGTAAGTTTAATGAAAATTTAGTTTTAGGAAAAACAAGACTGTTAGCGAAGAGAATTTTAGGAAGTTATCTTGTACAATTGTCTGTTTTGAATTCAAAAGAGGCAGGAGACCCAAGGAACAGTTAATATTGAAATTCAAAGCTAAGATAGAGACTACAAGCATTGTTTGTTTCTTTTCAAGAAAGTTAGTCTCTGTTCTAGGAAGATCTTCACAGATTGAATAAAGTCCACTTATATTGAAAAGGACAAAATGAGTTAGCTGATCTCTACCAGTGTGGTTTTCTTCTACCCTCCTTCCCTCCTTCCTTCCTTTCTTTTTTCTTTCCTCTTTTTCTTTTTTCTTTCCTCTTTTTCTTTTTTCTTTCTCTTTCTTTCTTCTTTCTTTATGTCTTTATTTCCTTTTCTTTTATTTCTTTCTTTCCCTGTTTCTTCCCAAAAGTAATCCATGTGAGCTACTCCAAATGATACATGCCTGATGTCTAGAAATTTGCTACTAACATCAGGGGCACAGTCACTGGTGTTGGGTGGGGATTAAGGGATTCATATGGTACTGGACAGAAAATTCTGACTTCTTGTATACTCTCCAACCCTTTAAGCTATTTCCCTGGGACTTCCATTTGATTTTTTTTTAACTTTTATTGAAGTGGCATTGATCATCAACATTGTTATATGTCAGTCAACAAATGTATAAACTTCCTTATAACTGTATTTTGTTTTTGTTTTGGGATAAGGTTGTTTCATTCTCTTTGGAAGTCATGCCTAGCTATGCTCAAGAAACTATACTGTACAAGAGATCAAACTCTGGACTCCTTCATGCAAGCATGTGCTCCAATCCTTTGAACCATCTCTCTAGCCTTGTGTAACAACTTTAGTTCTCCTTTAAAAGTCCACTTATGGGGCTGCATAAATAGTTCAAAAGGGGGGCCCGGGAGATAGCATGGAGGTAAGGCGTTTGCCTTTCATGCAAAGGTCATCCGTTTGAATCCAGGTGCCCCATATGGTCCCCTGTGCCTGCCAGGAGCAATTTCTGAGCATGGAGCCAGGAGTAACCCCTGAGCACTGCCGGGTGAGACCAAAAAGAAAAAAAAAAAGAATAAATAGTTCAAAAGGTTACATTGTGTGCCTAGCATACTGAAGTTCAAGTTGGATTCCAGGCATCAGATATTCCCCCACACCCAGTTCTGGGGCCCTCGGTGCTTTTGCCAAAAATATTCAAGGAGAGACGCCTAGAGTCCCTGAGCACTGCTTTGGAGACACTTCCTCCATATATCAATAGTATTCTCTCAACTATACAATTGACCCATCCACATGATTTACTCACTCCTCTTCCCCTTTCTCTTCTGTAATCATTAATTTGGTCATATTGTCAAAAATTTGTTTTTTGTTTTATTTAATTTGCTTGAGTTTCACATACAAATAAAATTATTTTTGCATTTGACTTTATCATGTTCTATTTTGCTAAATAAGATGTCTACCATTCATCTTGCTGTTGCAATTGCAGGATTTCATTTTTTCAAAGCTGAATAATATTCCATTGTTTATGCACACTATATTTTCTTTATCCAATTATCTGTTATTGGGAATTAAGTTGTTTTCACTTATTGGTTATTATGTTAAATTCTACAATAACATAGTAGTAATAATATCATACCAAATTCATGTTTTTAATCTACTAAATAAATGCTAAAGCATGAGATAATTGGATTATGTGCCATTTCTATTTTATTGTTTTTATATTGCTTTCTATAATGGCTACACTAATTTACATTCTCACTAACAGTATGTGATAGCCCTCCTATCATTTACTCCCAAATACTATTTCATGCCATTTAGGTAAAAGTCTTTCTCACAGGTGTGAAGTGAGAATTCATTGCTTTTATTTGCATTTCCTTAATAATAAGAAACAATAAACAAATTTTCCTGTGTCAGTTAGCCATGTTTGTGTCTTTGGAGAAGTACCTATTCTGATCCTCTGCCCACTTTTAATTGGGTTGCTTAGTCTTCAAATGTTACATATTTTAATACATTTTAATCATTTTTGGGATATTTGGGAAATATATTTTGTAAATGACCTCTCCCATTTTGTAAGATGTCTTTTTGTTTGGTGGAAGCTTCTTTTGTTATGTAGAAACTTTTAAATTTAATGTAGTTCTGTCTTCATTTCCCTTGTCACTGGAGTAGTCAAAGAACTCTAAAATATATGTTAAGGAAAGGAGCACCTACTACTACTGCATATATTCCTCTATGAATTTGGTAATTTTATATTACATAAAGCCCACTGTTAATACATTTGGACTAATTTTTGCATATGGTGCTAAAGAGCGATTTTACTAGTTTACATTTTTTTAATTTCCCATATATTTTAAGTGACTTTCCTTTTTTACACTGTATGTTCTGGTTCATCTGCAATGAATTAATTTTCCAAATATATGTACCTTATTTTTATGTATCTTCAGTTCTGTTCCATCATGCTATGTGTCTGTTAATATTTATCACGTGTTTGTTTTTATTGAAAACCACACTGTTTTGATTTTTTTGCTTTGTAATACAGTTTGAAGTTGGGATGAATAATGCCTCCATTTTGTTTCTTTTTCCTCCTCAGGATTATTTTTGATGTAGCTCAAAGCTAACCAGTCCGAGTACTAATTTCATTCTAAAACACCCTGAGAGAAGCATCCAAAATAATGCTTCACTTAAAATGCAGGCACTGTGGCTCATTCAATTGACAGATAAAATCATGTATATCCATGAAAGTAAAATAATGAGTTTACACAAATTCTAAAACCAATTATTTTATTTTTATATAAATTACCTTACCATGAATCGCTTAATTGACATAGTTGATCACAATATATTTATTTCCAGGTTAATGGAAGCAAAATTATTAACAAATAAAAAAAGACAGACATGGAAAACAGAATAAGAAATAAAAGTGTACAGCAACAAGAAAATTTGTGAAAATTATTGTATCTCACAGTGAGGTCATTAAAGCATTGCCAGCAGGTTCATTAAACTTTTGTTGTTAGTTGATTATTTTGTTACTTTTTTAACTTTTTTTTCTTAACATTAAGTGGCTTCAGATATCTTTGGTTTCTATATTGGTGTATTACTATGGGGATGACAGTATTTTTAAAAATTGAAGTTGTCCAGGCATTCCAGGCACTATTACTGATACTGTGGCTTTGGTGGGGGCATGGTTTTGACTGTCATTCCTTCTGGAAGCATGAGAAGGTGGGGGGATGATGCCTGCATTCACTCCAAAAAAAAGTCCTGGTGATATCAGCTCAAATACTGACATACCTGGAGTTTTGATCAGATTGGTGTCTCTGCAGAAAGCTGTAGATGAGTGATGAAGCAGGACTATTGGTAAGGCAGTGACAGTGATTGCTGGTGATGGGTGTTGCTGGCATGGATTGTACCCATTAATTGTACTTGAAAGCACCCAAGCCCTTCCATCAATGTCCTTATATTACTTCCAGTCCATCTCATCATATCCTGGAACTATACATTTTTAATTCTATAATCCTGTTTGCTATCATTTGATATCCTATTCCCTTATATAAACACAAGTTGTTGGTATTCCCTCTAACTTTTATTGCAGCACTGTGATTTGCAATTCTGTTCATGAGTTATATGCATAATGTCCTAACACAGCACCACAGTGTATCCTCTCTCCTCCATCAGTGACCCACGGAGCAAGTTGTTTTTTCAAATCATGTCTCATTATAAAAAGAAAAGTTGAAGTGTCATGCCTAAAAATGACAAAACTTTTGTACTTACTATTTTATCATTTTTTTTAAATCCATGAAAGCATCATGATTTACAAAATTATCTATAGTTGGGTTTTAGACTTGCAATCTTCCAGCACCAATTCTACTACTGGTGTCTTCCCTCCACCAGGTTCCCAGGACACTAACCTACCCCATCCTGCCAATTTGATAGGCATACGTTTTAGTTTCATTGTTAAAGTTTGGATCTCTTGTTTTAAGTGTTGTTGATTCTGTGGTTTGGCTATTTAGTTATACCTCTGCTTTATATTACCCAGGTACTCAGATCCCCTTAGCCCCTACTCCTTTTATATTCTGGCCATCTTTTCACCCCTCTCTATTTCTTTATTTCTTCAAAATCCTATTGCATATTCAAAAATTAAAAACTTAATTTTGTGCCCCCTCTGTCAAAATGTGGTATGTGTGGAGCAGCATCTGCCTACTTCAGGCTCTTGCCTTTTCCTTTCTCACCAGCAGCATGTGCCACTTGGTGAAAACATTCAGGAGCTAAATTAAATTAGGGTTTGCTTCCCATCAGTTTTCAAAGACGAGAAGAAGAGAGAACCCAAATTTTTACTGATTCCATCTACTATGAGGTCAATTATAGTACTTACTATTGTTATTAAAACTACGCATAATGGAGTTAAAGTGATAGTACAGTGGGTAGGGTTCTTGCCTTGTACATGGCTGACCCAGATTGATCTGTGGCATCCCAAATAGTCCCCAGTCCTAGCAGGAGTAACCAGAGTTCAAAGCCATAGTAATCTCTAAGTACAGCTGGATGGGGTTAAGAAAAACTTGTGAAATACATACAATGAGAAGAAACCCTACCTAAACAGACCATGGCTTTTCTTTGCATGAGTTTTCTATATTTCCTCCCTCCCAGGAGTTATCACTGGTAACTGCATTTAGAACCAGAAGAATCCCTTATAATCTCTACAATTTATCCTTTATATTTAATAAATAATTAAATTGGTACTCAGATAAGTCAAATGATACAGGCAAATTGAAAAAATAACTATTTATAGAATTCTACTTAAATTTAAAGACTTTTTAAATTAAATAATAATTAAAAGGAAGAAATAAGATAGAGGGAAGGAAATAAGAGGTGAAGGAGTAGACTTTCACAGAATATCTATGTTCTAATCAAGTATCCATAAAATTAAAACATTAGTCAATTCATAATTTCACATCTCACTACAATCCAGTTTTAAAACACTTCCTTAAGTCTCTAACGGTCCCTAGAGTACACTAACAATTCATTTTCATCCATACTCAAGGCTAGTTATTTCTGCTGCTTATGACATATTCATACAACTCCACTGGACAAAATGTGCTTTGGATGCTCTGCTTCTAATATGCAACTCTCTATCGATGAAGTCAGTTGAAAACTCATTTGGAACATTAGGAGTTAAAGAAAGAGCCAACACTCTCCAACTGTTGCTGCTACTGGGATACAATGCTGAAAAACAATAGCACTTGTGGTGCTTTGTAGCCAATAACAGTAATTACTGATATTTGGCAGCACTATTCCAGTGGTGTTTTAAATGACTTATTCCTCATACTACACTTTGTTCCCATGACAACTCCACAAGGTAAATTCTGCAGTACAGATATAAAAACAAGACTGTGGCATTTTATGAGTTGCCCACATTCATACAGAAGATGGCTCTCAGCTAGTCTTACCTACTTTCTTTGTGAATACCTTTTTCATGACCACGAGAACAGATCTAACAGACTATATCCAGCAAGAAGCTATGAACTGCAGAAGGAAGAAGGTGAAAACTGAAAAGTGAACTCAGATTTTGCTCACCATGTCACAGGGTTGCATCTATCTGAATAAGGGTACACTCCAAAAATATACACAAACTACTACCACCAACTATTGATGGCACAGATGCTTCCTCAATCAATTTTAAATCTTAAGAACCTTTTTTCCAATGAGTTAAGTTCCTGGAATTTTGCCCTTGTAGCTGAACCAGAACAGCGAAGTAACATTGTGTTCACAAAAGTTATTGTATAGATAGATATGCTATGAAAAGCAGGATAGGGTAGAAATGGTAATCAGAGAAAGGTCATTTGGGGGTGAGGTATAGAAATGTTCTAAAACTGGATTGTAGTGATATTAATAAAAATGTAAATTTACTAAAAGTAACTATGCTGATCATTTGCAATGAATGAATTTAATTATGCCAATTATAATCCAATAGGGATGAGCTTTTAAATTGTCATGATCAAATTAGCAACTCCTTCACTCTAAAATAAATCACTCAAGATAAAATGTGTACAAGAGGGGCCCAGGAGATAGCATGGAGGTAAGGCGTTTGCCTTTCATGCAAAAGGTCATCAGTTCGAATCCAGGTGCCCCATATGGTCCCCCGTGCCTGCCAGGAGCAATTTCTGAGCATGGAGCCAGGAGTAACCCCTGAGCACTGCCAGGTGTGACCCAAAAACCACAAAAAAATGTGTACAAGAATGAATAAAGTCGTGATTCAATGAAGTCATTCTAAGGAATATGGGATCTCTTGTTAGGTATGATTCATGAACCTAAGGGACCTATGTAGTTCAGTGACCAGAAGGACACATGTATATTTCCTATATTTGAAAATGTGTGGTTGTCATATTGAATTCTTAGTGATTTTTATTATTGACCTTGTTTCTTGCACATGATGACTGATAAGATAACAGGGAGTGAGTTCACATAGAGGAGATATGTGCTGTGTGTGTCCAAGGGTTTTTTTGAAGCCCTTTTTATCTATAACATTTAGTAATCCTTATATGCTACAGATAGGAATTACAGTGATCCCAAGTGTGAAGGCATAAAATAACACTGTTAATAACAAAATTCCAACCAAGAAAATGTATAGATCTAATGTATTAAACCATTAATGAATAAAATAGCATCCCATCCAACAAGTTGAAAGGAATGCCAATGAGCTGTAAAATATAAAAGGTCTTTAAAGACAAGATAAGGAAGTCACAAAGGAAATAAAGATGGTCTCAATTAGGTATTAGGTAACATACCTATAAGGACTGGGAGGGAGTCTATGTGGCAGATTAGTTCATCTTCCTTTAGAGAATAAAAATGATTACCTCATGTGCACTGACCACAGTGACAATTTAATTCTACATTCCTGTGACAGATTGTAACTGCAATTTGTTTAGGTATTAAGCCTTGCTGGGCATAACATAAGTGACTCCATCTTGGATATGTTGTTTTATTTCAACAATGAAACTGTATATGAGGAAGGAAAGTTATTTCTATAGCTCAGAGGTGGGGAACAGGGAATGACATCCCTCAGGAGGTTACAACGTATGTTTTAAGTAAAACTTGTTCACAAGAAGAAAGAAGGCAATTTTATTTTAAGATAAGAACCACCAAGAAATTCTATTTAATTCTTCCTGACTGTGCTGCTTCCTTGTGTTATTCAACCATTTTCCCTGAAAATTATGACGTTGAAAGAAAAGAAAACAATTCCTAGCTTCTTGTCTTACTTAATTAGTATACTGAAAGGTTAATATTATTGATAGAATGGGCATATATCAAGAAGTGAAGATGCGGTTTCCAGTTGCCTGAGATCCGATCTCACCAGTGTTCCTGCTGCTGCCTTAGAGTGCATTTCATCAGCGTTCCTGCAGGTGAGGCCGCCTGTTTCAGAGGCAGGTGGAGACGTACCCACACTGATCCCTGCTGCTTTGTGCCGGGACTCAGAGGGGCACAGAGGCCATCTTGGGTCATGCGGTTTCCAGCTGCCTGAGATCCTATCTTACAAGTGTTCCTGCCGCTGCCCTAGAGCGCATTTCATCAGCATTCCTATGGGTGAGGCTTCCTGTTTCAGAGGCGGGTGGAGACATACACACACTGATCACTGCTGCTTTGTGCTGGGACTCAGAGGGGCGCAGAGGTTTCCAGCTGCCTGAGATCCGATTTCACCAGCGTTCCTGCCAATGCCAGAGACTGGATTTCATCAGCGTTCCTGCAGGCAAATCGACCCACCAATTAAGGGCAGAGCCAGAGGAGTGTGGCCGCGAACATCACTTACCCAATGAATACCACCACAACACGTAGAAAAACCCACAATACAAGAGTGACAATGGGGAAACAATGCAGGCGTGCATCAGACAAAGAAAACAAAGATGACAATTCTGATGACCAAATAATGACCAACAAACTAATCAATCTCTCAGAAAAGGACTTTAGAAAAGCAATATGGAAGATGCTCAAAGAACTCAAAAAACCATGGATAGAGTTGAACAGAACACTAATAAGAACCAAGAAAATATGAAGACAGAAATCACAAAACTCCAAACTGAAATAACATATCAACTAGCAGGCCTGAAAAACTCAGTAAATGAATTGAATGACAAAATGGATAAGCTCAACACCAGGATAGAAGAAGCTGAGATTAGAATTGGTGCTGTGAAAGATGAGATAAATAACAACTCCATACAGCAGGAGAGATTGGAAAAAAAAACTTAAAGAGAAACTTCCAGAGTTAAAGAATGTATGTGATCAAATCCTGCATGCCCGAAGAGTACCAACCAAAAGAAACCCCAAAAAAATACCCCAAGACACATCCTAGTCACAGTGTGAAATCCCACAGATAGAGACATAATTCTGCAATCAACAAGATCAAAAAAGGAAATTACATTCAAGGGAGCATCCTTGAGATTTACAGCAGACCTGTCACCAGAAACAATCAAGGCCAGAAAGCAGTGGTGGGATATTGTGACAAGACTGAATGAAATGAATGCTTCATCTAGAATTCTGTACCCAGCAAAATTCACTTTCTGGTTTGATGGAAAAATTCATGGTATCACAGACAAAAAACAGCTCAGAAACAATTTGGCCTCAAAACCACACTTAAGAGAAAAACTGAAAGACCTAATTTAAGACAAGACTAACCAAAAGACACAACAAACTTCGATATAAAGATGTCAGCAAATCCCAGGACAATTCTCTCTCTCAATGTCAATGGACTAAATGCACCAGTTAAGAGACACAGAGTGGCTAAATGGCTCAAAAAACTCAATCCAACTTTCTGCTTTCTACAAGAAATGCACCTGAATAGTTAGAACAAACATAGACTCAAAATAAAAGGCTGGAGGAAAATTATCCAAGCAAACAACACCCATAAAAAAGCTGGAGTGGCCATACTAATATCAGATAATGCTAACTTTATGCTCAGAAATGTTGTAAGGGACAAAGATGGACATTATATATTAATCAAGGGGTATGTAGAACAGGAAAAAATCATGCTTCTAAACATATATGCACTGAATGAGGGTCCAGCAAAATACTTAAAACAATTGTTGGCAAAGCTGAAAAATAGCATCAATAAAAACACAATAATTGTGGGAGACCTCAACACAGCTTTGTCAACACTGGATAGGTCAACCAGACTAAAACCCAACAAGAATATACTGGACCTGAAGAGAGAAATGGAAGAAAGAGGCCTAGTGAATATATATAGGACACTTTATCCCCAGAAACCTGGATACACATTCTTCTCCAATGTACATGGAACATTCTCCAGGATAGACTACATGCTGGCACATAAAATATATCTGCATAATATCAAGAGGACAGAAATCTTGCAGGCCACCTTTACGGACCACAAGGCTCTGAAGTTATTTGTGAATTCCAAAGGGACACAGAAGAAAAATTTAATACCTGGAAGTTAAACAGCCTCATACTGAATAACCAGTGAGTCCAGGATGAAATCAAAGAGGAAATCAAAAGATTCCTGGAAACAAATGATAATGAAGACACAATCTATCAGAACTTATGGGACACAGAAAAAGCAGTACCAAGAGGAAAATTGATAGCTTTGCAAGCACAAATCAGGAAGGAAGAAGGGGCTTAGCTGAGTAGCTTAATGAAGCAGCTCATAGAACTAGAAAGTGCTCAACAAAAAGGACCCAAAAATAGGGAGGCAGAAGGAAATAACAAAGCTGAGAGCAGAAATCAATGAAGTGGAAAGCCAAAAAACAATCTGAAAGATCAATGAAAGCAGAAATTGGTTCTTCGAAAAAAAAATAAACAAGATTGATAAACCACTGGCAAAACTAACAAAGAAAGAGAGAGAGAGAAACTTGATAACTCGTATCAGGAATGAAAAAGGAGAGATCACTTCTGATATGGCAGAGATTCAAAGGGTAATCAGAAACTACTTTGAAAGGCTCTACACCGGGGCCCGGGAGATAGCATGAAGATAAGGCGTTTGCCTTTCATGCAAAAGGTTATTGGTTCAAATCCCAGTGCCCCATATGGTTCCCCGTGCCTGCCAGGAGCAATTTCTGAGCATGGAGCCAGCCAGGAGTAACCCCTGAGCACTGCCGGGTGTGACCCAAAAACCAAAAAAAAAAAAAAAGAAAGAAAAGAAAGAAAAGCTCTACGCCACTAAAAATGAGAACCTGGAAGAAATGGATAAATTCTTGGACTCTTATAATCTTCCACGCTTGAAGGAAGAGGATGTAGCATATCTAAAACTCCCATCACTACTGATGAAATTAAAACGGGAATCAAAGGTCTGCCCTGAAACAAAAGCACAGGCCCAGATGGATTCACTAATGAATTTTTTCAATAATGAATTCTTTCAAACGTTCCAAGAGGAACTACTACCAATCCTAGCAAGACTTTTTCATGAAATCGAAAAAACGGAAACACTTCCAAATACCTTTTATGAAGCCAACATCACCTTGATACCTAAACCAGTCAGAGATGCTACCAAAAAAGAAAATTACAGACCAATATCGTTGATGAATGCAGATGCAAAGATCCTCAACAAAATCCTGGCAAATAGGATTCAATGCCTCATTAAGAAGATCACCCACTACGATCAAGTAGGTTTCATCCCAAAAATGCAAGGCTGGTTTAACATCCGAAAATCTATCAACATAGTACACAACATCAAGAACAAGAAAAGTAAAAATCACATGATCATATCAATAGATGCAGAGAAAGCATTTGATAAGGTTCAACGCCCATTCTTGATCAAAACTCTCAGCAAGATGGAAATGGAAGGAACCTTTCTCAATATAGTTAACGCCATCTACCACAAGCCAGTGGCAAATATTATTCTCAATGGAGAAAAACTAAATGCCTTCCCTCTAAATTCTGGTACAAGACAAGGCTGTCCTCTCTCACCACTCCTATTCAACATAGCACTGGAAGTACTTGCTATAACGATTAGGCAAGAAAAAGATATCAAGAGAATCCAGATAGGAAAGGAAGAAGTCAAGCTCTCACTTTTTGCAGATGACATGTTACTCTACTTAGAAAACCCTAAAGACTCTACCAAAAAGCTTCTAGACACAATAGACTCATATAGCAAGGTGGCAGGCTACAAAATTAAAACACAAACGTCAATATACCAACAGTAATAAGGAAGAAATGGACATTAAAAAAACAACCCCATTCACAATAGTGCCACACAAACTCAAATATCTTGGAATCAACTTGACTAAAAATGTGAAGGACCTATACAAAGAAAACTATAAAAGTCTGCTCCAGGAAATAAGAGAGGATATGCAGAAATGGAAACACATACCCTGCTCATGGATGGGAAGGATTAACATCATCAAAATGGCAATACTACCGAAGGCATTATACAGATTTAATGTGATCCCTCGAAAGATCCCCACGACATTCTTCAAAGAAGTAGATTAGGCACTTTTGAAATTCATTTGGAACAATAAACACCCTAGAATAGCTAAAGCAATCATTGGGAAAAAAGAACATGGGAGGAATTACTTTCCCCAACCTTAAACTTTACTACAAAGCAATAGTTATCAAAACAGCATGGTATTGGAATAGGGACAGGTCCTCAGATCAGTGGAATAGGCTTGAATACTCAGAAAGTGTTCCCCAGACATACAGCCACCTAATTTTTGATAAAGGAGCAAGAAATCCTAAATGGAGCAAAGAAAGCCTCTTCAATAAGTGGTGTTGGCAGAACTGGCTAGCCACTTGCAAAAAATTGAACTTAGACCCCAGCTAACATCATGTACAAAGGTAAAATATAAATGGATGAAAGACCTTGATATCAGACCCGAAACCATAAGATATATAGAACAATACGTAGGCAAAACACTCCAGGACATTGAGACTACAGGCATATTCAAGGAGGAAAATGCACTCTCCAAGCAGGTGAAAGCAGAGATTAACAGATGGGAATGTATTAAGCTGAGAAGCTTCTGCACCTCAAAGGAAATAGCGTCCAGGATGCAAGAGCCACCCAAGGAGTGGGAGAAACTATTCACCCAATACACATCAGATAAGGGGCTAATCTCCAAAATATACAAAGCACTGACAGAACTTTACAAGAAAAAAACATCTAATCCCATCAAAAAATGGGGAGAGGAAATGGACAGAAACTTTGACAAAGAAGAAATACGAATGGTAAAAAGACACATGAAAAAATGCTCCACATCACTAGCCATCAGGGAGATGCAAATCAAAACAACTATGAGGTTCTACCTCACACCACAGAGAATGGCACACATAACAAAGAACGAGAACAAACAGTGTTGGCGGGGTTGTGGAGAGAAAGGAACTCTTATCCACTGCTGGTGGGAATGCCGTGTAGTTCAACCTTTATGGAAATCCATATGGAGATTCCTCCAGAAACTGGAAATCGAGCTCCCAACCGATCCAGCTATACCACTCCTTGGAATATACCCTAGGAATACAAAAATACAATACAAAAATCCCTTTCTTACACCCATATTCATGGCAGCACTATTTACCATAGCATGACTCTGGAAACAACCAAGATGCCCTTCAACAGAGGAATGGCTAAAGAAACTGTGGTACATATACACAATGGAATACTATGCAGCTGACAGGAGAGATGAAGTCATGAAATTTTCCTATACATGGATGTACATGGAATCTATTATGCTGAGTGAAATAAGTCAGAGAGAGAGAGAGAGAAAATGCAGAATGGTATCACTCATCTATGGGTTTTAAGAAAAATGAAAGACATTCTTGCAACATTAATTTTTAAACATAAAAGAGAAAAGAGCTGAAAGTTCCAGTTCACCTCATGAAGCTCACCACAAAGAGTGATGAGTTCAGTTAGAGAAATAACTATATTTTGAACTGTCTCAATAATGAGAATGTATGAGGGAAATGGAGATCCTGTCTATAGTACAGGTGGGGGTTGGGTGGGGAGGAGGGAGATTTGAGACAATGGTGATGGGAGCGTTACACTGGTGATGGGTGGTGTTCTTTACATGCCTGAAACCCAAATACATTCATGTATGTAATAAACAAGGTGTTTAAATAAAATATTAAAAAAATTTAAAAAAGAAGTGAAATAAAACAGTAGCATTATTGTGCAGCCTTTCTTCTAAATATATATATATATATGTATATATATGCATTTAAGGACTATGGCAGGCTATTTGTATATAAGTCGTTCTTCAATTTGTAAAGTCTTACATTTGTACATAAATCTATTATCATGCAATATAAAGATAAAATGTTTATATCTTTATTATTATAATAAAGTAAAATATTTTATATATTGATAATTTAAAAGTTATGACCTTTTGAAATTAGAATGACATCAAATAACAAAGGCACTACTATAAGTTAAGAGATTGTAGAAGAAAAGAAAAGGTGTCATGTTATAAACTCTTTGACAACACTCCCTTGATTCCATGAACAAGGGCTTCCATGTTTTCATTTGAAACTTGGCCAAAAAACCTCTGAAACTAGTTCTGTCTGGTGTTAAGTATTAAATATCCCCATTTTACACCTGACCAAATTGAGGCTGGAATAAGGTTGTAGAGTTGCCAAAGATTCCATTTAGAAATAGACCTGTTCTACAGATCAGCTCTACAGCCCAAGTTCAACTTCCAGATCAGCTTTGTGCTACCATTCTTGCACTGCTGAAATTAAATGCAAAAAAAGCTGGCTTTAAACTAAAGATTTCTATTCCAGTATTTAAATTTGGCAAGTTCAAAAAATGACCAACTTAAATAAATATACTAGAAATGAGTCTCAGAGGTTTAGGAGATGTCATTGTGGCATTTTATTTAACACAAGTAAGCACATTTTCTGAGACTTGAATATCCCCATTACTGGAGAATTTAAATACATGATAAATACAGCAGAAAATCTATACAAAGGAAACTATTAAGACTAAATATCTGTACCACAGTTTCTTTAGCCATTCATCTGTTGAAGGGCATCTGGTTTACTTCCAGAGTGGCATATTTGTATTGTGTATTGTATTGGGTATATTCTTAGGAGTGGTATAGCTGAATCATATGGGAGCTCAATTTCCAATTTTTTGAGGAATATCCATATTGTTTTCCATAAAGGCTAGATGAGATGGCATTCCCACCAGCAGTGAATAAGTTTAGTTCTCTCAGCATCCCTGCCAGCACTTACTGTTTTTGTTCTTTGTGATGTGTGCCAGTCTCTGCGGCATGAGATAGTACCTCATTGTTGTTTTGATTTACATCACCCTGATGATTAGTGATGTGGAGCATTTTTTCATGTGCCTTTTGGCCAGTTGCATTTCTTCTTTGAGGAAGTGTCTGTTCATTTCTTCTCCCCATATTTTGATTGGGTTAGATTTTTTTTTCTTGTTAAGTTCTGTCAGTACCTTGTATATATTTGATATTTGCCCCTTATCTGACGGGTATTGGGTGAATAGCTTCTGGCTTTTGTATCCTTGGCATTATTTCCTCTGAGGTGCAGAAGCTTCTCAGTTTAATATAGTCCCATTGGTTTATCTCTGCTTCCACTTGTTTGAAGAGTGCTGTTTCCTCCTTGAAGATGCCTTTAGTCTCAATGTCATGGAGTGTTTTACCTACATATTGTTCTATATACCATATGGTTTGGAGCCTGATACAAAAAGTCTTTAATGCATTTGCATTAGATCTTTGTGCATAGTGTTAGATTGGGGTCTGAGTTCACTTTTTTTGCAAGTGGGTAATCAGTTGTCCCAGCACCATTTGTTGAAGAAGCTTTTCTTGCTCTATTTTGCATTTCTTGCCCCTTTATCAAAAATTCATTGATTGTATACCTGGGACACATTATCTGAATAATCAAGTCTATTCCACTGATCTGAGGATCTGTCTTTATTCCAATATTATGCTGTTTTAATGACTATTATTTTGTAATACAATTTAAAGTTGGGGGAAGTGATGTCTCTGATATTCCTTTTCCTAAAGGTTGCTCTAGCTATTCGCTGGTGTTATTGTACCAAATGAATTGCGGGAGTGTTTGATCCTCTTCTTTTAATAATGCTATGAGTGGGGCCCAGGAGATAGCATGGAGGTAAGGCATTTGCCTTTCATGCAAAAGGTCATCGGTTCGAATCCTGGTGCCCCATATGGTCCCCCGTGCCTGCCAGGAGTAACCCCTGAGCACTGCCGGGTGTGACCCAAAAACCAAAAAAAAAATGTTATGGGTATCCTTAGAGGCATTGCAGTAAATCTGTACAATTCTTTGGGGAATATTGCCATATTAATGATGTTAATCCTACCAAACCATGAGCAGGGTATGTGTTTTCATTTTCGTGAGTCCTCTTTTATTTCTTGAAGCAGAGTTTTGTAGTTTTCTTTGTATAGGTCCTTCACCTCTTCAGTCAAGTTGTGTCCAAGATATACACAATGAAATATTATGAAACTATCCAGAAAGATGAATTCATGAAATTTTCCTATACATGGATGTACATGGAATCTATTTTGCTGAATGAAATAAGTCAGATGGAGAGAGATAGGCACATAACAGTTTTATTCATCTATGGGTTTTAAGAAAAACAAAGGACATTATTTTAATAATGTCCAGAGACAGGGCTGGAAGAACTAACTCTCACATAGAGTGGTGAGATTAGTTAGATGACTACACTATCATGACAATATTAATGAATGAGAGTAGTAGAATGCCTGTCTCGAATACAGCAGGGCATGGGGAAGGAAGATGAAGGGCATGGGTGGTGGGAAGGTTGTACTGGTGAAGGGGGTCATTCTTTTTATAACTAAAACCTAATTATAATCATGTTGCTTAAATAAAGAAAAATAAAAATAAACTAAATATTTGGGGTCGGGCGGAGGTGCTGGAGGTAAGGTGCCTCTTGCCTTGCCTGCGCTAGCCTAGGACGGACCGCGGTTCGATCCCCCGGTTTTCCATATAGTCCCCCAAGCCAGGAGCAACTTCTGAGCGCAAAGCCAGGAGTAACCCCTGAGCGTCACTGGGTGTGGCCCAAAAACCAAAATCATATAAGGCACTTGTCTTGCATGTGGCTAAACAGGATTCAATTTTTGGCATCCCTAATGGTCCCCTAAGAGCCATCAGGATTGATGCTCCGTGTGTGAGCCAGTAGTAAACACTTAGCACTGTCAGGTGTGACCTAAAACACAAAGACTAAATATCTATTTATGAAGCTGTACTATTTTCAACTAAAATTTTTAAAAGAGAAAAGCATTATGCTATATTTTATTGTGGACTAAAGAGTGCTTTGGTTCTTTTTCATGAGAATCTAAAGGTTGGTGTCCATCAATGACTTACACTGGATAGCAAGAGACGAAAGCATAGTCTTATTGCAGGAAGGGTTTGGGCCACACCCGGTGATGCTCAGGGATTACTCCTGGATTTGCACTCAGAAATCTCTCCTGGCTTGGGGGACTATATGGGACACAGGGGATCTGAGGTTCATTCTAGGTCAGCTGCATGCAAGACAAACTCCCCAGATGCCCCACCACTCTGGCCCTGACATGGCCTTTATTTTAATGTAAATAACTGTCTTGGTGGTAAGTGACAAAACAAAAAGTAAATAATACATTTTTTTAATTCCAAAGTACTAATTTTTAGAAGCAGGTTCTGAACTACCTTCAAAGAATCACAAGATGTGATAGAATAATAATAAAATTAGAAAATGAATCAATTTGATCTGAGTTAAAAAGAATCTTTCCAATTAATAGCATGCTGCTGATTGCATTTATGCCTAGTCTTTACTGTTGCAGTCCCATGTCAGTTGTATGTGTTTATAGCACCTACTCTAGTTTCCCTTTTTATCTATTCCCTTTTCCCCAACCCCCTAGCAAATTCAAACTGATTATCAGTTTCTAGAAAGTGGAAGGTAAGTACTAGGATTTAAAGAAAGGTAAAACAATGAAAATGATGATAACCAATTGAGACCTTTTTACTTGCCAGCAACTTTATTTTCATTCTCTCAATGAATCTTGGTAGCAATTCTAAGTAAGGTAGGATTATCCTAGTTTTAGGAATAATAGTTTCAAAATCACAAAAAGGCAAATGACTACCAGGTCACATTAAATATAAGATTTAAAACTGGGGCCCAGGAGATAGCATGGAGGTAAGGCGTTTGCCTTTCATGTAAAAGGTCATCAGTTCGAATCCCGGTGCCCCATATGGTCTCCCATGCCTGCCAGGAGCAATTTCTGAGCATGGAGCCAGGAGTAACCCCTGAGCACTGCTGGGTGTGACCCAAAAACAAAAAAAACAAAACAAAAAAAAAGATTTAAAACTAATCTGATTTTATTGGTCCAATAATATAAAACTGAGATACTGGGTATGCATTTTTTCTTTCCTCTGCTTCATGCCCTCTTATCATTTTCCCCATATTTTCCAAGAGTGTAGTATATTGATGCTGTGACTATTCCCAATCAGGTAATCAAATACATGGTGCCATTCTGAAACCAATTAGCCAACGCTACCATAGGTCATAGGCTCTGTGGAATTTCCTAAAAAAAAAAAAAAAAAAAAGGCATTATTCTCTGGACTGACACAGGACAGAGTAGATTTGTTCTTACTCTGTGCCACCCATCCCAAGGGCACAACCTCTTTAGTGTACACAGAAAACAGAACTTATTACAATGATTTTGAATGATGATCGTTAATGCACTGTTATTTTGACAGTGATATGATTATACTCCATGTGATTACAGGTGGACTCACATATCTTTTAGGGCGAACAAATGTTTTCTTAAAAGAAGCATAAGGTTATTCAACAAATTAGTGCACTTCATCCTGTAGTGCTTTTTCTGAGCCCCAATTCCCAGGAGATTGTCTCAATAAAGATAGGAGAGTTTAGGACTGTTAAATAGACTCATTAAACTCAATAATGCTTAATAGAAAGGCATGTAGAGTGAAGCTCCATGTGTCTTGAATAATAGAGTTCCTGTTAGAAAACCGAACGCAACCATTAGGGAAATAAATCAATAACATTTACCTGAACACAGGTCAAGCCAATGAGAAAAGATAAGAACTTGGTCTATGTTAAAAATAAAGGCCTGATTCTGACCCTCATGATAATTCCTCCCATCCAACCAAGAACTATAAAACATTTAAATTGTCTCAATTGTTCTGTAGCCATTAAATAGAAAATTACTCATTTCCTTTCTCATGGGCAAAGCCTTCATTACTAATGAAGTCTCTAGAATTTACAGTAGGGACTCAAGTATTTCGTTTCATTGATTAAAAAATATTTTAAAGAGGATTGTCATTTGGTGTATCTTAAAATTCTAACATTTCCAAATGCATGTGATATATAATCTCATTTCAGAGGCAGATTATCAATATATAAAAATTATATTAGTTTTAGTATTTTAGGAAACGTTATGTCAAGCTATCTTATCACCTTGCCAAAATTAGATTGAGAATCAATTAGGTACATCATCTACACTATCGACTTTAGAGAGTTTCCTATAGAATCATCCCTAGGACACCAGCCCATATGAAACTGGGTCTTAGGAGCTGACAAATCACAATAAGTGCCATGTGAAGTGACATGAACTTGAATTGTCTAAATTTTTAAATCAGAAAGAAACCCAGCGGACAATCACATTCTTGCAAGTCTTCAATAACTGGATAATAAAGCTCTAATTTAGTTTGAAGTGTGTATTGGGGAGAGCCCATGGCAGGAATCTGAGACTCAGAGAATGCAATGTCAACCCTTCTACTAATAGAAAGTCACATCCCGACAGCAAATCCTCTGAAGTAGCAAGTTTCTTTCAGGAGCTACTGTGCTAAGATTAAAGAAAAAAAGTTTGTAAGAAAGGGAAGCAAATGTCACACAGATAGCAGATTTATTTTCAGGATTATGTAAAGCACAAAAATGAAAGGACTTCCACTGTGCAGTGTTGTCATGGTTACCTGGTCTCTTATCAGAAAGGAGAATCAGGCAGAGGAGGGAAACCTAGAAGAGGCAGTAACCAGAGAGGTCTGTACCTCCACAAGAGCTTTTCAACCATTCGAGGTTGTTTATGAGGGTATAAAATCAGGGATGACATTTTGCTGCTCTAAATAATTTTAAAAGATCCTATTTTGCTATGTAGAATGAGGACTTCATTCTGCTATGCTTTCTAAAAACTCAAAACACAATAGTTAAAGCTCTATTGTTCAAAAGAATTCTAAATAAGTGAAGGAAAAAGGAAAATGTCTTTAAATTTTTCTTTTAATACATACACAAAAAAATTCTTATTCAAACTGCAAACTTAACAGGATTAATTGAGCTGTTTTTTTTTTTTTTTTGGTGGGGTTAATATTTAGGGGACCACACCTGAAGGCTCTCGGGGGTTACTTCTGACTCTGTACTCAAAAATTACTCCTGGCAGGCTAAGGGGACTATATTGGGTACTAGGGATTGAACCCAGGTCATCTGCATGCAAGGCAAATGCCCTACCAGTTCTGCTTTCTCTCAGACACCTGAGTTGTTTTCTTAAGATTTTGGTTTTCCTCCTTCAAAATAGTTTAGAGAATTTTATTTGGAAGTTACTAACTTAAAAAAGAAACTGGCAAACTCTTTTTAGAGATTAAATAGAAAATCTTGGTTTGGGGATCTAATTCTAATTGCACAAATAGCATTGAATGGAGAACAATTTAGCACTCTGTCTCTCTCCACCAATTTCACTTACTTTGACAAACACTTGATCCCATAAATAATTTTTTGGAAAAAATGCACAAACGATATGCAGGCTGCTCTTCTATTTATTTCATCTACTCAAAAAAGGGGTTGAGGAAGAGCAGTAAAGTTCAGCATTTTTTTTAAACCACTCTATCCTTGTTTTGGTTTGGTTGGGGAGGTGGTGTTCAGGGACTGTTCCTGGCTGTGCTCAGGGAATTAGGCAGTGGTAGTGTTCTATCCCAGGCTTCTTGCATGTAAAGCATGCACTAAGCCTAACTGAAGGATCTCTCTGGCCCTGGGCAGATTTATCTTTGATTCACTCCCACTTCCCTTTTCCCCCAGCAGAAAGGCATTAAGTCTAACTGGGTGAATGTTGCAAAAGGAGAAAATATGTCTTTTTGTAGAGTTCTGTCAGTGCCTTGTATATTTTGGAGATTAGTCCATCAAAAAATGGGGAGAAGAAATGGACAGAAACTTTGACAAAGAAGAAGTACAAATAGCCAAAAGACACATGAAAAAATGCTCCACATCACTAGCCATCAGGGAGATGCAAATCAAAACAACTATGAGGTTCCACCTCACACCACAGAGAATGGCACACATCACAAAGAATGAGAACAAACAGAGTTGGCGGGGATGTGGAGAGAAAGGAACTCTTATCCACTGCTGGTGGGAATGCCGTGTAGTTCAACCTTTATGGAAATCCATATGGAGATTCCTCCAGAAACTGGAAATCGAGCTCCCAACCGATCCAGCTATACAACTCCTAGGAATATACCCTAGAAACACAAAAATACAATACAAAAACCCCTTCCTTACACCTATATTCATTGAAGCACTATTTACCATAGCAAGACTCTGGAAACAACCAAGATGCCCTTCAACAGAGGAATGGCTAAAGAAACTGTGGTACATATACACAATGGAATACTATGCAGCTGTCAGGAGAGATGAAGTCATAAAATTTTCCTACACGTGGATGTACATGAAATCTATCATGCTGAGTGAAATAC
>PVKC010002700.1:0-25271 GCA_004027635.1 Crocidura indochinensis
TTTTTTTTTTCTTTTTGATTTTTGGGCCATACCCATTTGACACTCAGGGGTTACTCCTGGCTATGCACTCAGAAATCGCTCCTGGCTTGTGGGGGCCATATGGGATACCAGGGGATACAACCCCAGTCCGTCCTACGCTAGCGCTTGCAAGGCAGACACCTTACCTCTAGCGCCACTTTTCCAGCCCCGCAAATATTTTTTCAAAACTTCCCTTAGGAACAGTAGTCATGCCCGGGAGATAGCATGGAGGTAAGGTGTTTGCCTTTCATGCAAAAAGGTCATCGGTTCGAATTCCGGTGCCCCATATGATCCCCCGTGCCTTCCAGGAGCAATTTCTGAGCATGGAACCAGGAGTAACCCCTGAGCACTGCCGGGTGTGACCCAAAAACCAAAAACCAAAAAAAAAAAAGGAACAGTAGTCATGATTATGATGATGTCGGTTTTTTGTTTGTTGGCTTTTTTTTGGTTTTGGGGCCACACCAGGCAGTATTCAGGGGTTATTCCTCACTCTGCTTTCAGAAATCGCTCCTGGCAGGCTTAGAGGACCATATGGGATACCAGTAATCCATTCCCAGTCAGCCATGTGCTGGCAAACGACCTGCTATCACTTTGGCCCCTATTATGATGTTCAATGCCCACTTGTGGCAAAACTTTTATTTTATTATGTATTATATTCTTGTAAATGTTATTTTGTACATAATCCTTACGACAAAATGTGGTTTATAGTGGAGCTCTTATTTCTGGTTACAAATTGGCTATAAATCTGACTTGTTCCTCATAACTTTCAGTTGCTCTCCAATCTTTGGTCTGTAAATCTGACTTTTTTAAACACCATAGTTACAATGTGATATTTTTATACTAGAATATTTTTTCAACAAATAAAGCTCATAACTGAATTACAGTCATACAATGTGCAACAACCTTTACCAGTGTACATATCCTGCCACCAATATCAGCAGTTTTCCTCTCACCCTCCCTGATGCTGCCTTCCTTCCCACACACCCTCTACCACCTGCTTCTGAGATAGGCATTTTAATTCTCTCTCTCTCTCTCTCTCTTTCTCTCTCTCTCTCTGTCTGTCTCTGTCTCTCTCTCTTTGTGTGTGTCTCTCACTCTCTCCCTCCTCCATCGCTATCATTCCTTTCTCCCTATTCCCATCTCTCTCTTTTTTGACATTGTAGTTTGTACTACTGTTAATGAAGGGGTGCCATGCATGAATCTGACTATTTTTGTATTATATTCTAAACATTTAGTTTTTATTGCCATGTTTTGGTTAGGGTGTTTTATTTAATTGCCTCAAGTGAAGGACAGGCAGGTTTATCAAGATATGGTATTCCCAGTGAAGTATTATTTAATAATTGACAGAAGAAACTGGGAAAATCAACTTAAAGAAAAGTGAGAGATCATCAGCATTGGTTTGGTTTTTCAAAGCATCATGTATGTGGTTCTATGAATGAATAAAGACAAAATATGATGGGGGTTTCAGTAAAGCAACAATGAGGGAAGAGAATTGAGTCAGATAGGAAGGGAGGTTATAACAGAACAATTTAGCAGAAAGGTGAACTAAAATCATAGCATCAGAATGAGGAAGAAAGGTGATGAAGATTATCTAAATGATGTAGTAAGACTTGATAACTGGGGTTGGAGTGATGGTACAGAGGTAGGGCACTGACCTAGAACAGAATGCAGTTCTTCGATCCCCTGACATCCCATATGGTCCCCCAAGCCAGGAGCAATTTCTGAGCGCATAACCAGCAGTAACCCCTGAGCGTCATTGCTCAGTGCAGGTGTGGCCCCTACCCACAAAAAAAAAAAAAGACTTGATTACTATTCGGCATAAGAAACAACAATTTGGATTTCCATTTATGAGTCCCTAAATTAAAATAAAATTACTGAGAATAAAATATGTTAATTAATTGTGGAGTTTCCATGAGTTTTTCTTCAACTATAAGTCTAGTCTATTAATATTAAAATCACAAATATTAGTTGTAAATTATATGTATAAACTATGTATACTTTATGTGTATAAGTATAGTCCAAAAGGGTTTAAAATAAAGTTTTTTAATAGTTTGTTCATAGTCTCATTTAGATTTTCAGCTTACTAAAAAATTAAATATACTTATTTTGAGAAAGAGAGTAAATGTAGCAAGGATTTTTTTGTTTTGTTTTTTTTATTTGAACCACACCCAGTAAAGTTCAGGGATTACTCCTGGCTCTGTGCATAGGAATCACACTTGGCAGTGTACTAGATTTACTCCCAGATCTATACTCCTTGTGCACTCAGAGGACCATCTGGGATGCTGTGACTGCAACATCTCTTCCCACCCAACTATCACTCCGGCCCCAGATGTAGGTAGCAGTTCTCTTTGTAAGCTTAAATTTGTTGAAATTAGAAAACTGAAGCAAACACCTTTAATGGTGGGTACTCTAAATTTGTTAAATTTCAAAATGTTTTCTTTACCTGAAGAGGGATCTGAGTAGATAAATCATAATATTTCCTTTTTGATAAGTAGAACAAGTTAGTTAAGATGTAAAATAATGTCTTCAGCCATACCACCCTGAACATGCCCGATCTCATCTGATCTCAGAAGCTGAGCAGGGTCGGGCCTGGTTAGTACTTGGATGGGAGACCACCTGGGAATACCAGGTGCTGTAGGTTTAAAAAAAAAAAAAAGAGTTGTAAAATTATAAGAGATTACTTTTCTTTATAGCAGATATTTATTGTCTCTATAGCAGAGTCAACTAATATAGATGGAAGCTTTCAGATTATAGAATAAATAAAACATCACCAACTGATTGTTTTTACAAATTGGAGATTTGAGGGTATTGCTTTGACAAGCTTTTAGGAAGTAGACGATTAAAACAAAGTCCTAATCGCTTCCTTTTTATTATTTAATTTCTGTTCTGCTTTACCGACTTTTGACCTGTTGATTTACTCTTCTCTTTCTTTCTTTCTTTCTTTCTTTCTTTCTTTCTTTCTTTCTTTCTTTCTTTCTTTCTTTCTTTCTTTCTTTCTTTCTTTCTTTCTTTCTTTCTTTCTTATTTTTGCTCACTTTAACTCATGACTACTGAATTCATTTTTAGAAGTTTCTTTATTATTTACTTTTGAACACTTCTAACTTTTTGATTTTTATTATCTATTGAGATGAAGGAAGACAGCCACAGAGCTTAATGGTTATTTTTATAATTCTGGAAGGAATTTTGACAGGTTCCGTTAGGCTGTTCTGGTTCACTTGACATCAGCTAGTCAGTTTTTTTTGTTTGTTTTGCATTCAAATTCTGACCTACAGGAAGGCAGGGTAGGACTAAAACAAAGAATTCTTTCTTTGATATCTGAGTCTTGGTGTTCCTCCACATGGAGTCCCAGAATCTAAGCTAAACATCTTCTTTCCCAATCCACTAGCTTCTCTAAGCAAGAGCCAAAGGTTCCAATTTAGACCAGGACTGGCACAGTCTCGCTATAGTTGCACTGTGTAGACCAAAGCAAGTGAGAAGACCAGTCAGCATCCAAGAACAAGGAGGGGATAGTTAGACTTTTAGATGTGGAAAAGAAGGAAGGAATTGAAGGGGGTTGGTGCTTTAGGAGACTGGTGTCAACAGGTAATGGACTTAAAACATCTGAAGCATAGTTCCCAACTTGAAACGCAGTTAATAAAAAAATGATCTGCTAGGAGCAAATATTGCAAAATATATTTTACGCTCATACTTTCCTACACACTAGACTGTTTATTCTCTTAAATGATAAGAATTAAGGTCTGGAGATGGTCCAAAGAGCTGAGTGCAGGCTTTGCAGGGAGGAGACCCCTAATTCAATCAACATCTCCATTGTTGATGAGCATTGTCAGGTGTGGTCGAAAACCAAAAAGAAAAGAAAAATTCGTATAGATTTTAAATAGCCTTAAAGGGAAGACATGTCTTTAGCAGTTACATTGATAAAAGAATAAAGAGCAGAAAGACAGCCTATTCAGATAAAAGAAAATTTAGTAAGTAAAATACAATAATTGGATTTATTTTATTGGACGAGGAAAAAAGTTATCTTTATTATAAAGCTGTTAGAAGCCAATTACTGACAAGTAATTTTCATACATACCAATTAACTGGTAAGTCACTTCATTTATTTTTCAGAAGAACATTTTTATTTCACAGATGAGTATTTTTTGTGCTTAATAAACTTAACAGAACATCCAAATATTATTTAAAAAAAAGTAAATGTGAAAAGTAACTATCCACAGTTAAGTGTTGAAAAATGGGATTGCATTAATAACCTCAATTAAATTATTGGAATGAATTTCAGTTTTTTAAAATTTCCTAAGTATTTGAAATTCCTAGAATTCCTCTTTCTATGAACTATGAAAGATTACATATCTTTCACACATTTTATTTATATTGCATATGATATCATACTTGTACTTCATTCCTGAACTTTGGGATAGATAAGTCAAACCCTTCAGTTGAACATTTGAAAATAACAAGTCTCCAAGATTAGTTAGGTGGCAGTTTAATCTCTAAAAACGATTTTTTACTTATGACCAGTAATTCTGATAGATATGAATGTTATTGAATTGTGGTTGGTAATTTGGTGCTAATAACAGATTCCCTTACCTCTCCCCCAGGGAAAACAGAAATGGTTTATGAAACAGAGCACAGAAGATACAGCGATTGGAAGAAAGCTATCAGATCATAAGTTAAACAACACACCAGATGCTGACTGGCTTCAGCTAAAGCCCCTTGCTGGTAGGATATGGTCCTGACTGATAACAAACTTTAAAAACATAAACACTGCAATATTGTGATTTGTGTCTATGTTATTCAAAATTTCTTATTGTGGCTTTCTTATTAGTGTCTGTAATTAGGACACATTTATTTGAGTTTTATTAGCTGTCAATTTTTAAATTGACATGTGGGACCAAAGAAAAAGTATGAAATTTCAAAATGTTTTGCTTGATTTTTTTGGCATTTTCCTTTCATGCAGAAGGACGGTGGTTCAAATTCCGGAATCCCATATGGTTCCCCTAGCCTGCCAAGTGGTGATTTCTGAGCATAGAGCCAGGAGTAACCCTTGAGCGCCACTGGGTGTGACCCAAAAATCAAAATAAAAAACAAACAAACTTGGAGTTTTCCATAAAGCCGTGAATTCCAAGCACTACCGCTGATACTGTGGCCTTTGTGGAGTGTGGCTTTGGTTGCTAGGTCTTCTGGAAATCCAAGAAGATGGGGAGAGAGATGTACCTGTATTCGCTCTTAAAAAGTTCTGGTGATGTCAGCCCAAATGCAGCATACCTGAAGTTTTTGGTCAATTTAAGTGTGCTTCTTTTGTGTTGTTGTTTTTGAGGCTATCCCTGGCTATTGTTGTTGGTTTTTGAACTATACACACCTGGCAAAGCTGAAGTGTTACTCTTGCACTGTGATCAGAAATAACTCCTGACAAGACCCAGGGGTAATGGGATCCCACGGATCAAACCCGAATTGGCCATGTACAAAGCAAATGCCCTACCTGTCATATTATCGCTCCAGCACCTAAGTGTACTTTTTAAATGAGTGTTTTTTTTTATTTGTTTGTTTTATGGATAGAAACCTAGCAGTGGCGTTTCTTGCTAGATAAAAATTTTAATTATAAGGGGCTGGGCCGTGGCGCTGGAGATAAGGTGCCTGCGCTAACCTAGGACGGACCGCGGTTTGATCCCCCGGTTCCCCATATGGTCCCCCGTGCCTTCCAGGAGCGACTTCTGAGCGAATAGCCAGGAGTAACCCCTGAGCGTCACCGGGTGTGACCCAAAAAAATTTTTTTTTAATTATGTTAAAACATTTTTAATTTTTATGAAAGCTAAAGTAATTCAAATATGTTTATTATGCTGCTATTCTGCCTTAGTTTAAATTAGTAGATAAACATTCATTTACTTGTTGATAAGTAAGGGTCTATCCTTTTTTTATAAATATAGGAACTGATGATTTAGTTATTTCTGAAGATCGACTTAATGAAACTGAGCTGACAGACTTAGAAGCCCAACATGAATCCCCTCCTAAAAATTACCTTTGTGTGGAAGAAGAGAAAATTATGGACCATTCTCATAGTGATGGATTACATGCCAGTCCTGAGCATGATCTCCATGTTGCCGCACATAATCACCACGAGGAGAGTAAGACTGCAATGAGGAAACACAACCATCAATGGCACCACAAACATTCGCATCATTCACATGGTCCCTGCCATTCCGGTTCAGACCTGAAGGAAACAGGAATAGCCAACATAGCGTGGATGGTAATCATGGGAGACGGCATCCACAACTTCAGTGATGGCCTTGCCATTGGTGAGTTGATGGGAAACTTGCTGTTCGGTTGGCTGTTCCTATGTTTACCTCCTTCCACTATTTCCTTACTAATCTTCTGAACTATAATATATATATATATACACACACACACACACACACACACACACACATATATATATATATATATATATATATATATATATATATATATATATATATATGCATGCAAGGTAAGAATATATTGTTGCTTTAATTTTTTTTTTCCTGAGGCCATAAAAACCTAACTTAGTGATGTTTTTGAACATGCAAACAAGTGTCTGGAATAAAATTTTTTTAATAATTTGATTTCTTAGTTTAAGGCGTGGTCATCACATTCAAAGTTAATAATTTTAAATATATTTACACATCCCTGAATGAGAACTATTTTCAATCTTGTGTTTAATTTTTTTTTAAATTTAGAAAAAGGTGATTCTTAAATTTATTGTACCAAAGTGTAAAATATTAACATCTTACTACTGTAAAATGAAACTGTCAATTTAGGAGAATATTAAATGTGATAATTATGTTTTTCTTTAAAATGTGGGGGTCGGGCGGTGGCGCCTAAGGTAAGGTGCCTGTGCTAACCTAGGACGAACCGCGGTTCGATCCCCCGGTTCCCCATATGGTCCCCCGTGCCTGCCAGGAGCGACTTCTGAGCGAATAGCCAGGAGTAACCCCTGAGCGTCGCCAGGTGTGACCCAAAAACCAAAAAAAAAAAAAATGTATTGTTAGTACATCTCTTGTTGAGATCCACAATCAAATGATCACTCAAAAGTGGTAACCACTCCTTCAAAAAAAGGATTCACATTTTTGAACCCACAGTGGCTTCAAAGTTGAAGAATTTTACCACTTGATTACATGTATTTATACATTTCGATCCTACTTCTCAAGACCTACACAAAGTAAGATGGAACATTTATGCTCAAGTCTCAGTAAAGATTGGGTAAAGATACTAGCCATTCAAATATCTATATAGAAATGAGAGAGAAGGGGTATCCATATACACAAATATGTGACTTAAAATGAGTATCAAACTATTTTTTAGATTTAAACATCAAAAACTGTCATACCAAATTGCTATTATACCCAAGCAATAATAGAGACTAAGAGAATTTTTTTCCCACCAAGTAGTTCTTTAGTTGCCAGTTACCTATTGCTTCTTATTTCTTGTTCATAAAATTACAATGTTGGTGCTGGAGTGATGGTACAGCGGTAGGGCGTTGGCCTTGCATGCTGCTGATGTGGGACTGACCAGGATTTGATTTCCACATCCCATGGTCTCCTGAGCCTGCTAAGAGCAATTTTTGAGTGCAGAGCCAGAGAGTAACCACTGAGTGCCACCGGATATGCCCCCCCCCCCAAAAAAAAAAAGTACAGTGTTTAAGTGAGTCATTCATATACTATGAAATTAATTTAGATATATAAATGAGGTTGTATATGTGTACTAACAAAAAGGGAAAAACCGGGCCAGAGTGGTAGTGCAAGTAATTTGCCTTGCACCTGTCTGATCTAGGACGGACTGCTATTCTATTCCTCGGCATCCCATATGGTCTCCCAAGCCAGGAGTGATTTCTCAGTGCATATAACCCCTGAGTATCACCAGGTGTGCCTCAAATTTAGAAAACAAAAAATGGGAAAAACAGTTTAGTAAATGGTACTTGATTTCTTCCCCCCTCTTTAGGAGCATCTTTCAGTGCTGGACTAACAGGTGGAATCAGCACATCCATCGCTGTCTTCTGTCATGAACTGCCTCACGAATTAGGTAACGACTTTAGCATTTTCGCTAGATTTCAACTCAGGCATATTCCATGGCAATTTCATCTGCCTATTAGAGATAAAATGAATGGTTGTGTCATAAGTTGGAAGGTGTTATTTTGTTAAAATACAGAAAGAGTACAGAGTGACTGGTAAAGTGGGATTTTCTGTGGTGGGCTTTTTTTTGCATTTAATAACAGTTATATCTACTAAAAACATAGATTATATGATATTATATAATATATACTTTTGTTTGGGGCCACATCTGCTGGTGCTTTGAGGTTACTCCTGGCTTTGTGCTCAGGGATCATTCTTGGTGGTGCTTGGGGGACCATATGAGATGCTGGGGATTAAACCCACATCAGCTGCATACATGCAAGGCAAATGCCCTACCCTCTGTGCTAAGGCTCCTGCCCCTTATATAATATAATTTTTAAAATACTATTTTCTTGGAGAGATAGCACAGCATTAGGGTGTTTGCCTTGCAAGAGGCTGACCCAGGACCGACCCAGGTTCAAGAGTTAAGGTGCTGGCCTTACTTGTGGACCCTGATTCAATCCCTTGAAAAACTGCACATGGATGGTCCGTGAAGCACCTCCATGAGTGATCCTTGAGAACATCAAACACCCTTCACCTCCTACTTAAAAGAAAAGACCTGAAAGACAGTCTGGACACTGTCACTAACCAGCATTGAGATCTTGGAATAATTTTTAAGTTCATATCCTCTTATTCTTAATTATAAAGAGAGCTTTGGGTGATTTATTTAATCCTGTAAATTCAAGTATGTAATAACTCCATAACATTGTATATAATACCTTAACACTTCAAGTTGTTAGATAACCAACAATTAATATTTTTAGGTTTTTAGGTAGTTTCTTTCCATTTTTTTTCACCTGTTTATTTTTTTTTAAACTTTATTGATTGAATGATTGATTATTGGGCCACACCCAGCAGTGCTCAAAGGTTACTCCTGGCTCTGCACTCAGAAATTGCCCCTGATAGGCTGAAGGACCACATGGGATCCTGGGATTGAACCAGGTTTCTCCTGGGTTGGCCACATGCAAGGCAAACACCTTCCCACTGTGCTATCTTATCTCCTCAGCCATGCACGTGTTTAATCTATTTTTGAGCCACACCCAGCAGAGCTCAGGACTGACCCTGAGGCCAAATATCACTTCTGTGGTGCCAGATTGAATCCAGGCCAGAAGTGTGCAAGGCAAATGCAATACCTGCTGTTTACTTTCTAACATAGTAATCTTTGTCCTAGTTTAGGTGTCATGCTTTTAGTTTCCTTGGTTTGGTGGCTTAGATAATACAGTTAAGTAACGCCTTTTTACTTCCAGTGTGTTTGCTATTTATTTATTTTATTTTATATTTTTGTTTACCTTGCAAACCTTGGGAAAGTGTATAGTCTATGACCAGAGTCTGTTACCCAAACCAAGCCTTGTCTTTTGCTGAGACAGTTTGCATAGTAGTTTCATTTTCATAGTAGTTTCAGTAGTTTCATTTTGTCCAGTACATTTCATATATCTTATTGCCAACTATATATTTTGTTTGTTTGTTTTGTTTGGGCCATACCTGGCATTTCTCAGAGATTACTGTTGGCTCTGTACTCAGCAATCACTCCGATTAGTGCTTGGGGACCTTATGGAATGTTGGAGATCAAACTTAGGTATGCAAACTAAGCATCCTACCCACTGTACTATCTCTGACCCAGCTGAAATTTTTTTTCTTTGGCTTTTGGGTCATACCCGGCAGCATTCAGGGATTTACTCCTGGCTCTACGCTCAAATATTGCTCCTGGCAGGCACAGGGGACCATATGGGATGCCGGGATTCGAAACACAGTCCTTCTGCATGCAAGGCAAATGCACTACCTTCATGCTATCTCTCTGGCTCCCAGCTGAATCTTTTTTAAAATAACTTCCCTACATTATAATATATACTTCGTAAGTTAATATACTTTATATGTTAGTAATTAGGAAATTACTAACATTTAAGGTAAAACAAATTTAGTAGTTTTATGGTGGCCACTACTTTTGGTGTTTATGAATCTCTTGCCATAAAAGTAAAGCCAGGGCTGGAGCAATAGTATTGTGGATAGGGTGCTTGCCTTGCAGCTAACCAAGGTTGGAGCTCCTGGCATACCATATGACTCCCAATGCCTGCCACAAGTGATTCCTGAGTGTAGAACCAAGATTAACCCCTGAGTATCACTGGGTGTGATCCACAAATGAACAAACAAAATAAAAATAAAATGAGTAAAAACGAGGATCTACAAATAGGATTTGGGGGTTTTCCTTTCAAATATTGTCAGTATTGTCAGTAGACAGACTCCTACCATATACATCATTTCTTAGTGTTCCTTCCTCCCTGGCAGCTCTGAGGTAGTTCTAGATAGTTTCAGCACTAGCCGTTGGGGAAAAAGAAAGGCACGTTTTTTTTTTTTAAATGTCTATTGCATTTCTGTAAAGTTGGACTGATGATTCTTTTTTTTTTTTTTTTTTTTTTGGTTTTTTGGTTTTTGGGTCACACCCGGCAGTGCTCAAGGGTTACTCCTGGCTCCATGCTCAGAAATTGCTCCTGGCAGGCACGGGGGACCATATGGGGCACCGGGATTCGAACCGATGACCTTTTGCATGAAAGGCAAACACCTTACCTCCATGCTATCTTCCTGGCCCCTTTACTGATGATTCTTACAGACAAAGTCACTTCTCAGACCTCTGGTTTGTGAAGTAAAATAGATTTGAAGCCCAAACAAATGTCTCACTCATGGAGTGAGACTCTGCTTTTCTGTACTTACTTACTATACTTTTTCTATACTTAATATTCTGTTTTTCTGCTCTAAGGGGAAATATGCATTTGCAGCCAGTCTCTGTGACTGGAAACTGGGCCTCATTAGCCCTCAGTCTGGTGTTCCCTTTCTGCACAGATGGTGGCTTCTCTGATGGTTGCATTGAGGAGGTTTCTGCTTGGATTAGGATCTGATGTGGGTTAACATAGAGGATTATTTGGACCACACCTGGCTATACAGGTATTACTCCTGGCTCTGTGCTCAGGAGTCATTCCTGGCAGAGCTGGGGAATTAAATATGGGCCAAAGGTAAAGTCAGGTAAGCTTCATGCAAGGCAAGTGCCTTAAACCACTGTCCTGACTCTGGTTCACAAATATATACAAATGTGCACTTGTTTTCTGTTTCCAACTGTGGGGGGTGCTCCAGCAGCAGCATGAGCCTGTTGGGTGCTTGAGGGCTTCCCCGCCCCCAGCACTCTCTGCCCAGCAGTTTTGGAGTCAGAGTATGCGCAGTGCCAGAAGTTGAATTCGGGGCTACACACGTGGTCTCCACTTGCACACAGAGGCCTGCATGTACTTGAAACCTCAGAATGAGGTGAGGCTCAAGAGAGTAGAAGCTTCTGACGAAATTTAGCAGGCCCATGTTTCCTGTGTGTTCTGGGCTGTGTGTCATGAAAGGGACCAGAGTAACTTTTACTTTCTGGTTTTTGCCAAATCTGTGTAGCTTAATTTAAGTATATTACGAAATTACTGTCAGAAAAGCTCCAGGATTTTCTAGTCACCCCCCCACCCTTTTATTATTTTAAAAACTTTTTATTAATTACTTGATTTAAAAACCATAGTTACAAGGTTGTTCATAATGCAGTTGATTTATTTTCACAGTTACAGAGTGGTTCGTCATTGAGTTTCAGTCATATGATGCCCAACACCCCTCACCAGTGCACTTTCACCAAAGTCCCATTTCCCTTCTAAACCCACCCCCACTTCTGGGCAGTTTCTCTCCCTCCCTTCCTCTCTCCCTCCCTCTCTCTCTCTCTCAATATAAACATTTGATAAATTTCTTTTCTTTTTCAGTGTTTATTATTTCTTATTTCAGGCCCCATGACTCACAATAATATTAATAGCAGGGTTTCCTGAGTATGTCACTCATTCTCCAGCACTACCCTTTCCACTGGCGTGTCTGCTTACTCGAGAGTATCCCCTTCACCCCATTTCCCTCTCTGTGGAAAATTGCCTACTGAAAACCCATTCTCAGGGTCTGTTGCCTTTGAGCATTTGAAAAAGAACATGTTTTAAAAATCAGTAGCACAGAAACATATGATAGGGAAATTATGATAATTCAAAGGAACAGATAATTCACTTTCTCTTCTTGAAGATTGTATTTTATCTTCCAGGAAAAACATTTGATAAGTAAATATAGTCATATTATTAGGACTTAACTCAGAGAGGCTATAATAATGCTATCCTTTTTTTCTCCCTCTTGTGTATTGAGATAAATAGGATGCAGAATAAGATTTCCATAATATGTTAAAATGTCCAGAAAAATTGAACACTTACTGTATAGACTTTATATTTGTATTCACATATTTTAAAGGCAAAAATAAGGAATCTTAAAATATATCCTTGTTTAAAAATTGTCAGTAGTTATCCTTAGCCACATACTAATATACATGCAATATTATATAACATGGTTTTTGTATCATTCTGCTGAGTTAATTTATTAATAAGCTTATTAATAAATGATATCAGAAAAATGAATATTGACTTTACAAGAGATGAATAGTTGTTTATTCAGTATATAGCCCAACCATGGGTGTTTCCTTTTTTTTTTTGGTTTTTGGGTCACACCCGGCAGTGCTCAGGGGTTACTCCTGGCTCCATGCTCAGAAATTGCTCCTGGCAGGCACAGGGGACCATATGGGGCACCGGGATTCTAACCGATGACCTTTTGCATGTGAAAGGCAAACGCCTTACCTCCATGCTATCTCCCGGGCCCCAGGTGTTTCCTTTATTTTTAAAATATTTTAAAAGTTTCACTGAAGAGAGATAGAGAAAAAATATGCAGATATCTTCAAGAATTTCAACCTGAAATAAGACTTGGATTAAAAAATAGATTGTAGGACTCAGACAATACAGGCAATAAGGCATTCACTTATTTGCCTTAATGTGTCAGTTCAAACCTTAGCATCACATTTGTTTTCCATGAGCACTGCTGGGTGTGACTCCCAAAGACTCCCCCCTCCCCAATTATTTTAAAAATACTTTTAGGGTCGTTGTGATAGCAAAGCAGTTGGGCCTTTGCCTTTCATGCATCTACCCAGAATGGACCTGGGTAGTTCAATCCGCAGAGTCCCATATCATCCCCCAAGCATACCAGGAGCGATTTCTAGTGCAGAGCCAGGAGTATTCCCTGAGTGCTACCAAACCAAACCAAACAAAAAACTACTTTAAAAAATTGGATCACTGGGGCCCGGGAGATAGCATGGAGGTAAGGCGTTTGCCTTTCATGCCAATGGTCATTGGTTCGAGTCCCGGTGCCCCATATGGTCCCCCGTGACTGCCAGGAGCAATTTCTGAGCATGGAGCCAGGAGTAACCCCTGAGCACTGCCGGGTGTGACCCAAAAACAAAACAACAACAACAACAACAACAACAAAAATTGGATCACTGTGATTAAAAGTTAGAAAGGTATTCATTATTAAATTTCTGGTGGGCAGTGTTCCAACATCAATCCCTTCACCAGTGTTTACTTCCCTCCCTCCACCTGTGTTCCCACTGTCCCTTTGTCCCCTAGCTTGTCTCTAGAGGGAGCCTGGCTCCCTCCATCATTCGTTGCCCAGGCATTCTCTTCCCTAACATACCCTCCAACCACACCACAGCGGCAGACTTCATGCTGAAGACCAATTCTCCTGCTCTGCATTTCTGTTGCCTTTAGGTCAAGTTAAAAAGTACCAAATTTCAAAACTTAGTTGGTTCCTACTGTTTAGTTGTTATTTAATGTTCAAGTTAATTTTCTTGCCACCCAGTTTATCAATGAATGTATCAAAATTTATATGCTGTGTCCATATATATTTTCCTTAAGGAATATTAAGTAATAGTTCTTTGGTTTTATTTTTGAAAGTGCCACCTCCAGTGGTGCTCAGCACTTACTCTTGGCTCTGTGCTCAGAGATCACTGCTGGTAGTGTTTGAGAGACAAAAGTGGTGCCAAGGGTTGAATCGGGCCAGCCTACATGCAAGGAAAGTGCCTTTACCCTTGAATTGCCTTCTCTCCTGCTCAGTAATGCACCTTTAAAAAAGCAGCATAAAAAAGATGTATAGTTTCATTTTGTATTTTTCAACTGCTTGCTCAGTGGAGTTATTCATTTAGCATAGTTGTGGGGTAATTATTGAAAATATGTTGGGGAAATCTGATGTTAGAGAAGAAGTCAAGAAGACCTCTCTTTAGTGGAAGCTGAGAAAGGCAGGCCTGAAAATAATTATGCAAAATTCTAAAAAGAGAGGAAAAACTGCCCTGTTAGACACAGATATTTAATAGGTACATTATAAAGAGAATTTCTTATGATACAGAAGTGAAATGATAGAAGTAGAAAAGTAGTATATGCAGTTTGGAGACCTAGAGTTTAGATTCAGTGGTATAATCTCTTGACGTATATTGTGAAATTGGCTACAGAAATACTGCCTTCCACCAATTACTTGATAGTATTTTTCTGCTTCCTGCTTACTGATTGTTTTCTCAAACAATTAGGACCTTATAATAATCAGCTAACCAATAGCAGATGGTGTGATTTATAGTCTTGTAAGAACCCACCTTCAAGAAAAGAAACAAGTATCACTATATACATAGTACATAGTAACATGTATTTACATGGTGTTTAGGAATTGATTAGATAGTTGTACATTCCAGTAAGTAATTAAGACAAAAAGCTCTTTCTTTTGTTTGTTATTTTAGTATTGTTTTATCCTACTAGCATTCTATCTAACCACATCAGCATTCTCTTGAAACATAAGAATGAGTGAAGTTTATCATACTTTTGCATTTTTACTACATAGATTCAGAATTATAAGGTGAAAGAATCAGTTACGTGTTAGGAAGTAAGCTATTTCCCTTTTTGAAAAGGGAGTAGATAGAATAGAGAGCTTCAGCTCTTCTGTTCTTTACTTTGACTTTAAATTTAACTGCCAGCAAAAAGAGCAATGACCAGGTTTTCGTGCTCAATATTATTTTATTTTTCAGAGTCAGAGACCATATAGGAGGCAAGGACTTTCCTGGGTCAAATCTCCAACATTTTTTCCTAGGCACTAGCAAGGGTCACTGTTGAGCCAGGAAGTTCAATTATATTATGTTATAATTATAAACACCTTGCTTTTTTTATGTACAATCCTTTGAATTTTAGTATGTACATAGATTTGTATCCCAGTCACCACCTCCATTATGATATGGAACACCTCATCAACTCAACACACTTCTTAGAGAAGTTATTCTTATATTAAGGTGTATTTATAAAAATTATGCTTATATTAAGGTTTATTTTTAAAAAATGAGACTGCCTAGTAGAAGAATTATTAAAGAATTTTTAAATAGGGACCAGAGTGATAGCACAGCCTTCCGTACGACTGACTTAGGGCAAACCTGGGTTCGATCCACGGCATCCCTTATGGTCCCTTGAGCCAGGAGCAGTTTCTGAGTGCATAACTAGGAGTAACTCCTGAGAATCACCGGGTATGGCCCAAAAACCAAAACAATTTTTTAATAAATTATTAAAATATCTTGTTTTATTGTTCTAAACTTTATGTTGGTTTTCTCTAACCTGGTCACCTTCTCCCTTGTCTTATCTCTAGGTGATTTTGCAGTTCTCCTCAAAGCGGGCATGACTGTGAAGCAGGCGATCGTGTACAACCTGTTGTCGGCTATGATGGCCTATGTGGGCATGCTCATCGGCACAGCAGTGGGCCAATATGCCAACAACATCACCCTCTGGATCTTCGCCATCACTGCAGGCATGTTCCTCTACGTCGCCTTGGTCGATATGGTAAGATGTTTCCAACATCTGCTGTTAAGTCTCCAAATAGAACGCAGTTTTTCAAAAATGGCTACAGATCTTAATGCCTTTTGAGATGTTTTTTAAAAATACAATCTATTTTTAAAAGGCACATGGTTGCCTAGTCTGTCAGGGAAAGACACCAGCAGAAGAATGCTCTCTTTGGTAACCAGTTGGGACTGAAATCTTTTGACCAAATGATACATCTATCTATAGTATTTATAATATTTAAAATATTATAACAATTTCTATATCACATTCAAAATTTTATTATATCACAGTGGAAGTGTTTTAATTTGTTTTGCTTGTTAACTAAATAACACATACATACCCTCTAGCTTGCTTTAAAATAACCAAGAATATGATTGACATCTCTTAGGTGTGTCAGTCTTCAGTAGAAAATGTTATTTTTTAAGACATTTAAGAAATGGCTTTTATTTCTTACTTCCACTTGACATTTAATATATTTAATTTTTTTAAACTTGATTGATTGAAAAAAAACTTGATTGATTGGTTTTGGGGTGACACCCAGTGGCGCTCAGGGGTCGCTCCTGGCTCTACTCTCAGGAAACGCCCCTGGCAGGCTGGGGGACCATAAGGGATGCCAGAATTGAACTGGGTCCCTCCAGGTCGGCCACATGCAGGCAAACGCCCTACCGCTGTGCTATTTCTCCAGTCCCTAGTACATTTAAATTTGAACAACTAATTTTATTGTGGTTCTGCTTTATTGGCTCTAATTACGATAGACACTATGTTTTCAAAGTCAGATTTTATTATTTTAGGGTTTGTTTTATTTGTGCAGGTTTACTTTTCTTCCTAGCAGAATTTATCAGCTACATTTCAAAATGAAATAATGTAAGTTTTTAGTCACAGAATTTGTTATATTATAAAATATTTGGATATGAGAATGTAAACCATTGTCTCTCTTTTGATAGGTCTCTCATACCTCAGTTGCCCTTCCTCTCAGCAGTTAATCTTGTCTTCTGTTTCCTGGGAGAGCTGAAACTACCAATACCTTCTCCCACAAGCACCTACACTTCCATTCATCTCCCCTTTCTCTGCTTGTACCTTCTTTTCTATCATTGTGGAGAAATATTTCCATTCTCGTTTACTCAAGCTCCTTGCAACAATTCCTAGGCCTCCAGACTGTATAAACTACTTTTCTACTTCTATCATTTCACTTCTGTATCATAATTCTCTTTGTATTGTACATATTAGATATTTGTGTCTAACAGGGCAGGTTTTCTCTCTTTTTAGAATTTTGCATAATTATTTTCAGGCCTGCCTTTTCCAGCTTCCACTAAAGAGAGGTCTTCTTGACTTCTTCCCTAACATAGATTTCCCCAACATATTTTCAAAAATTACCCCACAACTATGCTAAATGAATAACTCCATTGAGCAAGCAGTTGAAAAATACAAAGCAAAACGATACATCTTTTTTATGCTGCTTTTTAAAAGGAGCATTACTGAGCTGGAGAGAAAGCAGTTCAAGGGTAATGGCACTTTCCTTGCATGTAGGCTGGCCCTGGTTCAATCTTTGGCACCACATTTGTCTCTCAAACACTACCAGCAGTGATCTCTGAGCACAGAGCCAAGAGTAAGTGCTGAGCACCACTGGAGGTGGCACTTTCAAAAATAAAACCAAAGAACTATTACTTAATATTCCTTAAGGAAAAATATATGGACACCTCTTATTTAACCTCTTCAATTCTTCTCTTTAGGACATGCTTCTTTTGCTTGGCCATTTGTATCAACATAAAATCTCCCTTCGACAAAGGTAGAGGAGAGGAGCCTTTTTAAGATTCAGTGTCCTTGAGAAAAAGCACCATTATTTTATTTTAAAAGTTATTTTTGTTTGTTTTATGATTATACCTGGGCACTGCTCAGGGCTTACTCCTGTCTCTATCTCAGGAATCTACTCCTGGTGGGCCCACGTAACCGTATGGGATGCTGGGGATAGAACCTGGGTCAGCTACATGTGGGGCAGCCAGTCTACCACTGTACTATCGCTCCAGCCCCTGAAATATTTTTAGTTATCTTCTTTCTTGATGTGGCTTCGTGCATTTTCTCCCTGTCTGCTGCATAGTGTTTGCTAAATTGTCATCCACTCCAACATTACTAAATCTGCTAGACTACTGATCTGCTAGTCTTCATTTAGGTTGTCCTAGAGTGGTTCATGGCAACCAACATTCACTTCTCTTTGAAATGGTCTGTGGTCTTTTATTGTCTCAGGGCTATAGCTGGGGGAAGAGGGGCTTGGAGGGTCGCACTAGCTCTGCTCAGGAATAATTTCTGGCAGTGCTCAGGGGAGCATGTCTGTTGATTTCAGTTTTCAGGTTTCCAAAGCATTTGGGTGCATCTTACCGGATACAGCTAATCTTAAGATTATGAACATTTGTTGACTAATTCCCAAGTTTGTATCTTAAACCCACATTTTTGCCTTAATGCTAGTCACCTATCCATCTACTTTGCTATAGACTCCATCACAGTTACTAAGTTTGTTTTAGTGATTTCTGTCACAACTACTGAACAGTAGATTTCATTATCCACTATACATAATTGCCATAGATTTTAAACAGGGGTCTCAAACTCGATTTACCTGGGGGCCGCAAGAGGCAAAGTCAGGGTGATCCTTGAGTGCAAAGTCAATAGTAAGCCTTGAACATTGGGGGGGTGTGACCCAAACAACTAAAACAAAACAAAACAAAACAAAAAAAGATTCCTCCAGGGCAGGGCCACAAAATGTTGTACCGAGGGCCAGAAACGGCCTGTTTTGAGACCCCTGGCTTAAACAGAATTGATGACCGGCATCAAGTATCTAAAATAGGAGATTGTCACATATCTACCGTAGTTCTATAATTGGACTCATTTAATGAGTGAAAGTATTTCTTGTAAGCAGATATTATATACTTTATACTACATTCCCCCTCCTGATGCCCCAATATACCATTTGGAGAAAAATTTAGTACTGTCTTCTGAGAGTAATTTACAGTTTTGATACAGTAACTTACTATTGTCACCCTTATCTTAACTATATTGCATACTTAAACTGTTTTCAGAAAAGCCAAAGTGAAAATCAAGTAGTTCTTTCACAATTTTGATTCAGTTTAGCAGAAAGAAGCTTGTAATCTCATATCTCAAATTTTCTTATTTACTTAGATAAATTAGAGATTTAGGTTCTGTAGTTTGAACTATGGATCATCCTCAAGTATATTGGTATTGTTTATGCATCAGAAGTTGAGCTATTAAATTTTGAAGTAAAATACCATTAGAGACAGTAGAACTTTTCAAAAATTTAAAATTTGACCACTATTAAGAGTAGAGTACAGACCGAAGAGTAGCACAGGCGTGTGCAGCCTGCAAGCAACTGATCAGGGTCATATGGCCCCTTTAACATCACTAGGCTTAGTCCTCAATCACTGCTAGCGCTGCTGGAGTGGAGTCAGCAATCTGGGTACCACAGCCGTACCTCCTGCTGCATCCCCAGGGTGGTTGAGAACTTCCTGGAGTGGCTCCAGTGTCCTGCTCACCACTCGGGAGGACTCACCCCAATATAATAGTGAAGGTGGTATATGCATCAGATAATAGTTGAAGGCTGACTTTCCTGAACTATTTTCTGTGTCTATAGGATGAAAAAGTAATGACTTAAAAGCACAGAGATGCCCATTTGGAGTTGTCTGTAATAGTCTGTCATTTGTTAGTGTACAGTTGGAAATGACTATTTCAAATGGAGAGGCAATGAAGAAATTATAGTTATGAATAAGATATCCCCCAAAGGTATCATGATTTCTCAGTGAGCTCTTAAGCTCACAGCAGTGACTAGGTGAATTGTGGTGTTCTTCCTGAAACTTCCATCTGGAATAAATGTTGGAATCGGTCAAGTCAGTGGGTAGTAACTTTCAAAAAATGACTGATGTATATATTACGCATTGGGGAAGAGAGAGGGCTGGGGAATGTGAAAACAGAAACTTAATATTCTCTTCTAGATGACCAGAACATAAAATGTCTTTCTAGTATTTCAAATGTGCTGTGTACAGTTAACTGTATATTTGGTAGACCAATTGCTGTGTGTTATAATTGGTAGTAATACATGGGTCTATTTAGTGTAGTAGGAAAACATCAGCGAAACAGGAATATTGTACAGGACTGCTGGTAAACTTTTTATTCCTCCCCTCAGCTCCCAGAAATGCTCCACGGTGACGGGGACAACGAAGAGCATGGCTTCTGCCCAGTGGGCCAGTTCATTCTGCAGAATTTGGGACTGCTCTTCGGATTTGCCATTATGTTGGTGATTGCCCTCTTTGAAGACAAAATTGTATTTGACCTTCAGTTTTAACCATTCCCAGTAATCACAGTTGATTATGAGGATGTTGCCATGCAGTTTTGCAGCTCTTCTTGCACAATGCTCAAAAAAAAAAGAGGAAAAATCAGTGGCTTGCACTACTTACAAGTTCCATAGATTTAAGCCTGACCACTACCAATTGGTGCTCAGTACAGTATGCCCTGTATGAAGGGAGCCTTTACAAACAGAAAGCTTGTGCTAGAGGGAGGAGATGGGACTTCATGAACCAATGGTGATAGAGGATTGATTAAGACTTTGTAAAAAAAATAATCATATAAAACACTAAAGTAGTCTCTTTATTAATAGAAACTTCTGTGGCTATGCAGAAATAGAATGAAACCAAAAATCACTTAAACGTTAAAAATATCTTAAATGGACTTTGGGCAGAGTTTTCTTGATACCGAGAAATGAATTGCAGTGTCCTTTAATTCAGCTGTATCCATTCAAATGAGAATAGGGATCAATTGGACACTGCTTTGGAACTGCATACAGTAGATGCTAGGAATTAGGAGGAAAGCTCAGGCTGCGTTAGAGTATGAATTTAGCTTTGGGGAAAGCCCTTATTCTTGAATCTAGAGTTACTATTTTTGTATATATTTGCATAGTGTTTAAACTTGCAGCCTAAACTACTGAAATTTGTGATTGTATGTTTGTGTGAGCTCCAATTTAATGAAAGATTCACAATGGTTCTTTGTATTAATATACTTGGTGTTTGGGTTGTTGTTTTTTTAATTTAGACTTTAATTTTGTTTTTGTTTTGGGTGTTTTGATGGGGTAGGGAGCTGAAGCATGTGGTAAAAATTTTTTTTTTTGTTAAAATTGTGACCCTTTATAAAATATCAGCAAAAGGAAGAACCCAGACATTGTCTAACGAGTTTTCCTACTCTAACAGTACTAACTAGTTACTTGGAAAACTGAAGTTCTAAATGTCTGCATTCTTTAACATCCTTTAACATAAGGACCACAACCACATAGTGTGGATGGCAGTCAGGGTAGGTAACGCGGAAATTCAAATTTACCAGGTCCACAGTCTGCCCACGAGTATCCATACAGGCTACTACCGGGATCATCTCTACTTGCAGTGGATGTGGCTGCCGTAGTGCTGAGTCAAGCTCTATGTAAAGAACTCAGCTAGCATCACTTGATTGTTTTGTGCCAAGATAGGCAGGTGGTGCCTGACAGGGATTAGTCTCTTTTTGGATGCCCTGTTCATAATTGTGAATGATTTGTGAGAAGTGCAAACCACGTTTCTCCTGAATTTTGACCTAATGATTTGTAAGTACCTAGTCATTTGCATGTAGCTTTCTGTTTACATCTTGTGCCACACGGTTTTTCTTTTTGCCAGGCAAATTGTGATTTTTTTGAACTCTGCAGGCAATGTTGTTTTTATCTGCTTGGCAACCAGTGTAGCTGCTTGAAAATTCTTACCCTTCAAATAGTCAAGAGCCAAACTTCATTTCATTCCATGTAGACTATTCATTGAGGCATCTTCCTTTCCTAATTTCTCTTGCTTCGACTTAAAACAACAACCAAAATGTTGAGAGCAGCGCATCCGTTCATGCCAAGATGGTGTTTCTTTTCCTCATTTATTCCTGAACTATGAAATAACATTGTTTCTGGCTTTTGGACTCTCCATGGTCTCATTGTGACAAGAGTTTTATACACAGATTATTTACGGCGTTGGGCACTGAATTAGGACAGCCCTCATCATCTCATTGCTTGGCCCTTCAAGCAACCTAGTTACAAGGTGCTGTTGTTGGTTTTCTTTTTTAAGTACTGCCAAGTTCAAATGATTCAGATATTTTGCTTTCTGAACCAAGATATATTTATAGTTACATTGTGGGGTTTTTATACCCTAGGAGGATTCTTCATTCCAGCATTAAATCTGTTTAATTTTTTAATTTTTATGGAAAGTAACAGCTGGAATATACTCCCAGTCTTAAATTCCCAATAGGTTATGTTGAAATAAGAGTTTTATATTCTCTCAAACATGGTCTTTAGTTCCTAAATCCTTTCAACCTTTTGAGACTGTAACAGTTGCTGCTAGTATTTTCTTAGGGTTCCACCAGTATTTAGTTTTCACATCATTCGAACGTATAGTTTTAAGTCTTAATAGACAATCTGAATTCCACTACATTTCTGTTTGGCTCCAACATTCCAGTGAACTCGACCAGTCTAATTTAACATGTGTTTGTTGGAGGTCATTAATGTTACTTGTACAATGCTGTCACTGTGTGACATCCATATGAATTTTGGTGTATCCATTGCATTCAATCAGCTGTGATTATGCTTAGAAATACTATAGTAACTAGCTAGATGCAGTGTGAATTTTTTCCATTAACAGTAAGTCAGTGGCTTAAATGTGATTATGGTCCTGCAAGGTGATACTTGCTAAAATATCTTAAACTTTTTTGTTGTAACTGAATCATTTTTTAAAAATTTATAAGGCTGGAAATGATCAAATGCTGTTCTATTCATTGTCAACAGTGGTGTGTCATTTTATGTATGTTCCTAATGCTTATGGAACTCTCCAAAATAAAGTTCTTCAAAAAGAGCAAATACATTAGTTGTGTTTTCTTCAGTGTGTAAGTTAGTTTATTTATTTACACTCAAATACGAATACTTATTAATGTAGATTGCATTTGTACGTCAGTAAATTTATTTTAATTTTAGTCAAACTGATCACACAAAAGCTGTTTTAAAAAGTCTTTTTTTTTTTCTGCTCAATTATCTAGTACAGGGAAATGACACTAATTATGAATTAAGTTGGCACAACAGCGCCACACCCCGTCCAATCCAGTGCTCCGGGGGCTGGTCTGAAGGAAGAGTTACAGCAATTACAAAATTTGTAGAATGTCCAGTGGTGGATAATGTTCCTCTTCGCTCACTTGTCTTGTACAGTGGCGCCACATAACTTTGTCGTTCTGGAATATCTACCTTCTTACAGGGCTTTAGCCACATCTGAAAAGAAGAGTATTAAAGATTTAAGTCAGATCTACTTTGTGTTTATTTAGACCAAACGTCATTCAGGTTTTTTTTTTTTTCTGAACGTTTCTCTGGTACAGAACAAGTTTTCATAAACAGGGTTAACACTGCTCAGAATGTTTTTGGTATTCGGCCTCTCCAGCAGCACTTGGGACACCACACAGTGCTGGGCCTCTTCCCTGCAACAGGCATCCCAACAGGACAAATACTTGAGCAAGTATATGAGCTCCATTCACCTCTCTAGTTCATGGATCTCAGAGCAAAGAATTTGTTAGAACTTTAGACACCACTATGGGAATATTCCACTATATTTTCACTTAATTCAGCAAAAGTATACTTCAGGTGTTCACTTTTCTACCGTATTTAACTGATCAAATATTCTTTTTCATTTGAGAGAACTACCATTATTAGTACATAAAATCATACTGCTTCTTGAAGGTCAGTCCCCCAAATTTCACCCAATGTTTATATGAACAGATCACTTTGTTTTATTTGACTTTTAAGGGGTCTTGCGAATTTTATATTTTGTAATGATTTATCTATGATGGGTTTAATATATTTAGTATGATTTGTAACTTCTAAGAATAAAGAACACTATAACAGTGATTAAGTATTTGGCTTTACGTATTGAACTGAGGAGCCAGAGCTGTGGCGCAGGGCATAAGGCGTCTCCCTTTCATGCACTAGCCTAGGATGGACCACAGTTCGATCCTCTGGTGTCCCATATGGTCCCCCAAGCCAGGAGCGGTTTCTGAGCGCATAGCCAGGAGTAATCCCTGAGTGTCACCAGGTGTGGCTCAAAAACCACAAAAAAAAATTGAACTGAATTTTTTTCTCTTGGCAATAATAGCATTCCTTTGAATATATACTAGGAGCCTCAGCAACAGAGCCTCTTTTCATGTTTCTTGGGGCAGAACACAAAGTATGAGGGCACTAATGAGGGTCTGTTTCTTCTACATTATTGCAAAATTCAGATGATTCTAACGCAGTTCTTTAGGTCCATTTGCAAAGTAAGGGGTCACCACACTCAGACTGGATGTATTTCCTTTCAAACAATGGTGGACATTTTAAGTTATTTTCCTTTGGATAGTCATCTACGTATAATGAAGTCTGTCATTGGCTACTCATTCATCGGAAGCTAATGAGATGTCCTTGTGCTAGAGAGGGAAAAACCCAAATGTGGTCCCAATTAATCCCTAAATCTATAACATTTGTTCTTTGTCTTCAATTTGGATCCCTACCTTTCTCGGCCCACAGTGTTTTACTATAGAAAGTTGACAAGGTAGGTTTCAAGCATTTGGCTGTCAGCTGGTCCCTTGCTACATTCGTCAATTGCCTTGAAAGGAAACCTAGTTAGAGCTGCACCCAGAGTCCCACATGGTGAATTCATGTCAACCTCAAAGCCTATGTTTTATCACACCAGGCCAGGCTGATGTTTCAAATTGTGTGAAAATTTTCTCTTGTCAATAACAGATGGGAACTTATGCAGTTTAGTCCTTCTGAAGATAGGTGCCTGGGAACCAGATGTGTTTTATTGTGTAATCTGGGAGTTCCTTATTGTTAAGTGTACAAAAGAAAATAATTTCAGCACGTCTCTGTATTTGATATGTATATAGAGAAAGATATATTTAAGCATTTCTGGAGGCCATATTTGCTTATCACTAAAATTAATTTGTAATCCTAAAATCAATTCAGTACTTTCACAATCACTTGCAGGGATGCCTGAACAGTAAGAAATAAATAATGCAAGTTGCAGGACAAGTATGTTTCTGGCTCAGTAGAACTTGGTGTACTCTGTCTCCTTGTTTCAGCTTTCAGACATAAAAGTTCCCATTTCAAAGTCTATTTAGTGCTGAATGTCTCAATTATTATTGGGGAGAGCATTTAAAAATGGCCCATAAGTATCTTTAAAAAGTTACAGTGCTTTTTTAGCCATAAATTCAATATTAATGACCCAACTACACATATTAAATACGAAGTCAAATAAGTCAAGTTTTTTTTTTTTTTCAAGTTCCAGGAGTCAGCCAGCTTTATTTTACAGTCCCTACC
>PVKC010002700.1:25371-42190 GCA_004027635.1 Crocidura indochinensis
GTTTTTGGGCCACACCCGGTGACACTCAGGGGTTACTCCTGGCTATTTGCTCAGAAGTCGCTCCTGGCAGGCACGGGGGACCATATGGGGAACCGAGGAATCAAACCGTGGTCCGTCCTAGGTTAGCGCAAGGCACCTTACCTCCAGCGCCACAGCCCGGTCCCCTTCACATGGCCTCTTATACTAAGCCTTTTTCAAATAGGTCAACTTTAAGTACTAACTGGAGCTGGAAGATTATGATTATGGGACTGGAACGTGGTACTGTGGTTCCCTAGAAGGCAGCGAATGACCACTGGTTGCAGCTATGAAATTCAAGAAATTAGGCTAGTCACCTTGTAGTTGTCCAAAAATTACTGGTTCAGTTTGTAATGATTTATTGCCAGCAACTCTATAACAGATACTAGTAATAGCAAGAATTTATGTGCGTATGGGTGTGACATGGTCCAACACCAAGGTACAGATTAGGTGATACTAACCACAGGCAAGGTATCGTAAAGAATTTTGGGATATGACTCTGCCAGTCTCCTGTTCTTTCTATTCCAAGAAGCTCCATCCAGAAATAATCCTTGAACAAAAACACCTAAATACAAAAGCAACAGGTTAATACAACACTTAAAGGCACATTTTGATGGATCTGACATTTCTGAGCCTATATTTCCTACAAGTGATAGAAATGATGATGAGTCGGCAGCTGAAGGCTTGTCCTCAATGGAAGCAGTATTCAGAGTCCTTGGTCTTAACCAGTGCTTCTCAATTATTTTCTGTCATGCCCCCTCTAGAAAGAAGAAAACATTTTTCGCACTCTGTGCGCAACTGTAAGTAGTATCTATTTAAAAAAAAAACTTTAATCTGCAGAACAAAAATATGTAAAATATTTTGAGCTGATTTTTTAATCAGAGGTGATGTCTGGGTTAATGGCTACAATGAGCATGTTTTACAATGCATAGCTTTTTGAAGCTGGGTTTGAAGCAGGACACAGCAACTCTCAGTTCCAGAGACATACAGAGACATAAGCACGGGGCTTAGCTTGTTATGACAATGTTTGCCAAGGTCAAATGGGGCCCCCTTACGGAGCCTAGCAGACCCCCTGGGGGGCGCGCCCCACTATTTGAGAACCACTGGTCTTAACACATATTTTAAGAATATTCTCTGCCTAGTCCACAAATTCCATTGTACTGCAGTTGGGCACTGAGCATTGGCACTGAAGATGAAACCAGTTTGGGCACATGCAAGGCAATATATTCTAACCTGTACTATCTCCTGCTCCCAATCTAACAATTGTATACATGATTACATTTATTTTTACTACTAAATGAGTTGCTTAGGTAAGTCACGCTTGAAAATGACGTATAGATAGGACTGGGATCTGGCCCACAGCACTGACTCTGGGTTGTGCTTTTTGCTCTCCAAGAGTTGTGGCTGGTCCATTGTCAACTCCATCTTCAGCTAGTTTGATTAGCCCAGCCCCTCTTTTGCTCACTAATTTTCACCTATCTTTATCTCATCTCATCTCTCTCTTCTCTTTCTCTTTTCTCTCTCCCCCCTCTCCCTTGTTCGAGGTCACTTCTAACTGTCCAGTTTACTCCTGCTCAGGGTTCACTCTTGGCAGACTCAGGAAACCGTGTAGTGATTGGGGATCAAACCTGGTTGGCCACATGCAGGAGAAACACCCTAACTGCTGTGCTCTTTCCACTCCCGCTGCTTCTCATTGCTATGCATTGCTCGCCTTTGGGGTCACAGTAGTTCCAAGAATTTGGGTAAAAGTAATCTTAAAAACAAGCAGAGTGGGGTCAATTTAAGAGAATTTTTCAGGTTGAGCTTATGCCTTGCCTGCATAAGCCTGGATTCAATTGCCAGCACTGCACTGCAAGGATAGAAGAGGAGATAGGATGTTTGCCTTGTATGTGGCAGACCCAGGTTGAATCCCTAGCATCCCATATGGTTCCCCAAGCACTACCAGTAGTGATTCATGAGTGCAGGGTCAGGAGTGTCCCCTGAGCATTACCAGGTATGGCACTAAAGCAAAACCAACAACAAAGCCAGGAGTGACCCCAGAAGCCTGTCTGCTATATCCCATCAATCACAACCAAACTCACAAAACATACAGAGTATATGGTGCTAAATTGAATTTATAGTGACCTTTATGTTACCACACCCCACATTCTTCCTGTTACCTTACCTACAAAAAAGACCCTCCCATTCCTGGGAGGGTTCTTGTGGAGGTTATAAAAGGTTTGGCCTGAGGGACTCAGGACAAGATTTGCCTGAATGGAGAAGGTTGCAGGAGGAGAGATGGCTGAAAGAGGCTAGACGCAGGGCAAGCTGACAAGACCATGCTTAAATAGGTTTAAGATTATAGGCCACACATGTTGGTCAGGGCAAATAAAGCTGATATTTCCTGAAGGCTGTCTGTAGATAAGTTTTCTACCCACCGCTCTGCCAAACCCAGATACCAGCTGGCTAGAGGGGTTTGGAGCCACGTGGCCTAGAACAGCAAAGAAAGGCCTCCATTCATTCCATCACCATCCAGCTCCATCCAAAGGGCCTTAATTAATTAATTCTACACTTTATTGGTATGCTTTATATATTTATTTATTTATTTTGGTTTCTGGGTCACACCCGGCATCACTCAGGGGTTACTCCTGGCTCTATGCTTAGATATCGCTCCTGGCAGACTCAAGGGATCATATGGGACGCCGGGATTCGAACCGATGACCTTCTGCATGAAAGGCAAACACCTTACCCTCCATACTATCTCTCCGCCCCCCCCCCCCCGTATGCTTTATTTTTAAGTCAGTAAGTGCACTTCTTTATTAGCCACTGAGCCCAGGGGAAAAACATAAAATTTGCAAATCATCGTGACAATGATATCTCACACAATGGCATGTACAAAAAATCTCTGGGAATCACTAGTATCAGTAGGGATGTGGTGAAAAAGAACCCTCATTCTCTGTTGCTGGAAGGTTGCTTGGCTCAACCTATAGAGAAATTCCTTAAAAGAGTACCAGTCAGGCCTATAGGATTGTACAGCAGGTAGGATGCTCACCCTGAGCACCACCAGGTGTGACCTACAAACCAGAATAAGCAAATACAATTCAAAAGTAAAAATATATTTAAACTGGGTGACTACACAGTCTCCTAAGAATGCCTAGAATATTCCTAGAGGGCTACAGATGGAAATCACCTAAGGGGAGAGTGAGGGCAGACATGTCCTGGTAATTCTCTACTTTATCCCTGGCCACTACACAAGTAGGGAGTGACAGGACATACCTGTCCTCATGATTGCATGTTCGAGTAAAACTCAGACCAATAAAGAGGTCTTATAAAACCTGGACCCATAAAGGAGTTGAATTTTATTCTAACAGGAGAAAGTGTCACTAATAAATTTCTTAATGGCTTGGATTTTTATTTTGGAAGATACTTTTTAAAGAGACACTAAAAGTATGAGGTTACTAGAAGAAACAACTAGATAAGAAAATCCGCTAAGTCCTTGGGAAAGCCACTATTTCGAGAAAGGTGACAAAGAAGCACAACTGTGTGCAACATTGGAAGGCAGGTCAAAAAGGAAATGATGCTGGGGAAAATAGAGGGAGATGTCAACTAGTCAAATGCTGAGTGGCAAAGACAAAGACAGAAGCTGTAGGATTTGTCAGCATGAGCCAATCTCGAAAGAACAGCATCCCTTGACTAGAGAGGGGAAAAAGTCAGATAGGACTAAGAAGTGAGGCACTAAAGGGGGAAGTAAAGGCAATTGACATTGGGAAATTTTGGTATGAAGCAGAGCAGGGACGTGTAACAGCAGCCAAGTATTAAGACAATGATTCCTTGTTGATTTAAGTGGATAATTCTAAAGTGTGTTGCACACCAAGAGAACCAGTCCAGTAAAGACTCAGCTCCGAGTTAGTGTTGGTCAGTTGCCAGACTGCTGAAAGAGGAATGTCACATGAAAATGAGTCACATGAGTTTTTTGTTTCCCAGGATTGATCAAAGCTATGATAACCTATAGTATGCAGCAAACAACATTGTCACTACAGTACCCAAACCCTTATCAGATGCTGGATGCTAAGAAATGGAAAATGAAGGGAGCAGAGGCAGTCGGATAAATGGTATTGATAGACTGGCTCAGTGTAGGGCTGCTATAAACTCTCATCTAGAATGAGTACAGGACCTACCAAGTAGAAAAATGTAAAGTATTCCACAATGTGAAAGAGAGAGACTGTCATAATATAATAAGTGGGTATGGAGATTAACAGATTTATGGATTTAGAGGAAAAAGAAGACAAGCATTTGCAACAAATAGCACTGGGAAAACTGGTTCATCATGTACCAAAAATGTGGGACACAATTACACTACACAGAGGAATTGGTGCCAAATGGGTTATTAAAGACTGTGTCAGATTTGAAGGCACAAGATTCAGAAGAAAAACTAAGGAAAACTATTTGGGACACAGTTCTAAAGGATTTTCAATGATTCTACTTAGTCCCACAAAGAAAGGCAAAGCCAAAGCAAATAAAGGGTACCATACCAGGCTCAAATATTTCTGCACTGTAAAAGAAATTATGACTGGAATAAAATACAACAGAATTTTGGTAAAACTCAAGAATATATTGCATTTTAAAAGATAATACATGTTTAGGACTGGAGACATACTACATACAGACAAGTAGGGTGCTTGTCTTGCATAGCTGACCACGCTCAATTCCCGAGCACAGCCAGAGTGATCCTTAAATGCAGAAATTGATGAAAGTACATTGACTTTCATCAGGTGTGATAATAGACCTCCTCCCCCAGAAAAAGAAAAATATATACAGGTCTGAAAGAAAAGTTTAGGGTAGCTACTATTAAAACAATCAAGAAAATAAAGATACATTTCAGATACCTTTAATCACAACACTTCTATTTGCTTTCTTAAATTGTATTATTTATTTAACTTTTTAATAATGTCATTATTTAAACACTGTGATTGCAAACATGATTGTAGTTGGGTTTCAGTCTTAAAAATAGCACCCCCTTCACCAGTGCAACATTACCACCACCGGTGCCCCCAACTCTCTCCACACCCCCTCGCCCCCACCCCCACTCCCTGCATGTATTTGAGACATTCTACTTCTCTCACACATTAACAATGTCATGGTAGTTGTTTGTGTAGTTATTTCTCTAACTGCACTCACCACTCTTTGTGGTGAGCTTCATATTGTGAGCCAGGCCTTCTGGCCGTCATCTCTGGGTATTATTACAATAATATCTTTTATCTTTCTTAAAACCCATAGATGAGTAAAACTATTCAGTCTACCTCTCTCCCTCTGACATATTTCACTCAGCATAATAGATTCCATGTCCATCTATGTATAGCAGGGGTCTCAAACTCAATATACTTGGGGCTGCAGGAGGCAAAGTCGGGGTGATCCTTGAGTGCAAAGTCAGTAGTAAGCCTTGAACATTGGGTGGGGGGAACCCAAACAACTAAAACAAAACAAAACAAAACAAAAAGATTCCTTTAGGGCAGGGCCACAAAATGTTGTACGGAGGACCGCGAACAGTCCTCAGGGCGCAAGTTTGAGACCCCTGATGTATAGGAAAATTTCATGACTTCTCTCCTGACAGCTGCATAATATTCCATTGTGTATATGTACCACAGTTTCTTTAGCCATTTATCTGTTGAAGGGCATCTTGGTTGTTTCCAGGTTCTGGCTATTGTAAATAGTGCTGCAATGAATACAGTTATGAGGAAGGGATTTTTTGAACTGTATTTTTGTGTACCTAAGCTATATCCCTAGGAGTGGTATAGATGGATCATATGGGTGCTCAATTTCCAGTTTTTTGAGGAGTCTCCATCTTTCCATAAAGGTTCCATCGTTTTCTATAAAGGTTGGACTAGAAGGCATTCAACATGCAAAAACTAACAGCCTTCTGGTACACCAATAATAATAGAGAAGAAGTAGACATTAAAATTTTATTCACGTTAGTGTCACACAAACTCAAATATCTTGGAGTCAACTAAACTAATAATGTAAAGGACTTAAACAAAGCAAATTACAAAATCATGCTTCAAGAAATAAAAGAGGACACAAGAAAAGGGAGACACATGTATTGAGAAGATTATTAAAATGTCAAAATTCCCCAAAGCATTGTACAGATTTAATGCAATCCTTCTAAGAATACCCATGATATTTTTCAAAGAAGTTGATCAAACACTTCCAAAATTCACTTGGAACAATAACATCCATGAATAGCTAGAGTCACCTTTGAGAAAAAGAATATGGAAGGCATCACTCTTCCCAACTTTAAATTATATTGCAAAGCTATAGTCATTAAAACAGCATGGTATTGGAATAAAGACAGATACTCAGATCAGTGGAATAAATTTGAGTATTCAGAGAATGCTCCCAGACATACAATTAATCTTTTCTTTTTAATGGTGTTTGGGTCACACCCGGCAGAGCTCTGGGGTTACTCCTGGCTCTACACTCAGAAATCGCTCCTGACAGGCTCAGGGACCATATGGGATGCCGAGATTTGAACCACCATCCTTCTGCATGCAAAGCAAATGCCTTACCTACATGTTATCCTCCAGCCCCAATCAATTAATAAAGGGGCAAGAAATGCACAATGAAGCAAGGAAAGCCTCTTCAACAGGTGGTGCTGGGACAACTGGAACTTAGATCTTCATCTAACACCATGCACAAAGGTCAAATCCAAATGGATTAAAGACCTTGATATCAGACCCCAAAACCATAAAGTATATAGAACAACACATAGGTAAAACACTCCATGACATTGAGACTAAAGGCATCATCATGAGGAAACAGCACTGTTCAAACAAATGGAAGCAGAGATAAACTGATGGGACTATATTAAATTGAGAAGCTTCTGCACCTCAAGAAAATAATAGTAGGATACAAAAGCCACCCTCAGAATGGAAGAAACTATTCACCCAATACCAATCAGATAAGGGACTAATACTGAAAATATGCAAGGTAATGACAGAACTTAACAAGAAAAAAAAAATCAATCTAACCCCATCAAAAAATGGGGAGAAGAAATGAACAAACACTTCCTCAAAGAAGAAATACAAATGGTCACAAGGCACATCAAAAAATTCTCCACATCACTAATCAAATCATTCAAATTAAAACAACTATGAGGTACCATCTTATACCACAGAGAAGGGCACACATCACAAAGAACAAGAACATTCAGTGCTGACAGGGATGTGTGGAGAAAGGAAGAAAGGAACTCTCATTCACAACTGGTGGGAATGTCACTTTCTTAATTTTTAGAATGATGCAAACAATATGAGGGAATGTATATATTTTTTTCTGGCTTTGGGACACACACTCAGGGGTTACTTCTAGCTCTCGAATCAGAAATGACCCTGGGCAGGCTCAGGAGACCACCATATGGAATGCCAGATATCAAACCTGATCTGCCCTGGGTCAGCCGTGTGCAAGGTAAGTGTCCTACCACTGTGCTGTTGCTCCAGCCCCAGGAATGTATATTTTAGTAGTATGCACATGACATGCTCTTGAAAGGGTCCAAAAAACTTCCTTTTGAATATTGTGCCAATTTGATTCACCAGACCAATATAAGATTAGAGCTAACTACTTGGAAGAGGGGAATAGGGCCATGCCTGGCTGTGCTCAGGGATCACTTCTAGGAACACTCCTAACAGGTCTAAGTGACCATTTAGGGTGCTGGTGATTAAACATGTGTTGTTCATTTGCAAAGTAAGAATTTTACCTCTATACTATCTTTCCAGTTCCACAGTTAGTTATTGCCTGCATTGTTTATTTTGGTAATTATTTTCTCCTTCACTTTTGATGAGAAATAACCTAAGACTTAGAGAAGTTTGCAAAATAACGTCCTGGGCCTGGTCCTGTGGGAGAGGCAGGAAGTCACAGGCCCAATGCTGACCTCATGCTCTGAGCACTGTCCCGGTAGCTGTACTCTCAGTGATAAGTCATCTGTGTTTTCTGGCTGCACTGTAGTCAGGTACGTGTGAGTCCTATGGCTCCAGCACATAGAACCCCCCTATAAGAAGCATGACTGAAAATATGAGCCGTAGGCTGAGATGAGAACACCGCCCTACTCCTTCCTGGCAAGCAGCATGTGAGCACATCGTGCTTGTCAGTCAGTCCCAGACTTCAAGTCAACTCATTCTGTCCCTTGCACTTACCATCTTCGGGAGCATTCTTATAATCTTTGTCTTCCATTACTTCATAGTCAAACCCAAGAAGATCAATGGGGATTGTATATTTCCGGGAATAGTTCTGCTGGGCTCCAGTCAGGAAGGCTTGTGTGAAGAAGAAGCCAGAAAGCCAAAAAACTGGAGGAGGCCCAACTTCATACCATTGCTGTGATGTCAGAGGACAAGGGTTTCAACAATACAGTTCTTCAAATTTGAATACAGTTCCACTTACTAAAACATGGCCCTAAACACGCTCCCTATTATCTGTTAATAAATACATAAGCTAAAGTTCTGAGGAATAGTAATGTATATACTCAAGGGTCCAAAATAAATAGAAAAGAATCAGTATTTGTTCTAATCTCATTTTATAGTCTATGGCTATATGAGTATCACAATATGCATGGAAGCATATATAATTGTTTGTACAGGCCCAATGATTACCTCAAAAAAGTTCTCTGCAGTAGAGAAAATCTAATATACATAGTTGCCTAGTGTATATCATCTTGAGCAAAATTTAGTATCAGTATTAAAGATAATCAGTAGGTAAAAACTGCACATTCGACATTTCTAACACAATTATTCGTCGAGGTTATTACTGTCTTGGGCTGAACTAGCAATCTAGTAATGTCATGACCTAAGAGAGTGCTAGACAAGACAATAATGCTTCTATCTAGTATTTTCCATGGTTTTGAAGATGATATGCTCTGGGGAATCTATTTCTACACTTAATATTTCATAGAAAATCAATATAAACGGTTGTTATAAACTGTTTTATTCTTCAAGTATTATTGACTTTTTGACATCCGACATCACTCAACATAAACATCTGCTTCAAAACCTTTCTAACATTCAACTACCAGCAAGTACTAGCAGTTTGATCTTTCACTGTAGCTGTTAATTATAAAGTTTATGCAATACTGAGTAATGGTCATCTGTGACTACATTCACAGAAAAACTAGAACGGACTTATCACATTAGGCAGCAAGATGAAGAAAATAAAATCAGAAGAAAACCAATATATTATCATTTGATAGCTATAGAGAGATCGGCAGGTAGGGCCCTTGCCTTGCATGGGTCTCTTGAGCTCTTCTAGGAATGATTCCTGAGTGTATCAAGCCAAAAATAAGCCCTGAGCATCCTTAGCTATAACCCCCGAACATATATGTATACATATATCTCTATATGTATATATGTGTGTATGTATATGTGTATATACATATATGTACTTATTTGAATAACTTACCTGCAAGAATTTTAATCTTGAAAGGAAGTCATTCACATAGCTCCCAAGTGGTTTAAGGCTTGGGTAGGATTTACCCATCCACATTGCAGGAATTTTGACATTCAAAATACTTTTAGCTACTTCTTCAAGCTCTGTAGACATCACTACCAGCCCCTGAAAAACATTTAACCCTCAGTTACCATGAGAGGATAGAGTATAGACAATTCCTGATTCTGTATCTTCATTGCTTCTACTGTCTTTGGTTAAATGTTAAGGGCTAGAAATAGTACAGCAGGTAGGGTGTGTGCCTTTCATGCATCCAACATGCTTTTGATTCCCAAACCCTTATCATTCCCAAAGCTCCACCAGGTATGATTTCTGTGTACAACCAGCTATGACCTTCTGGCCAGATAAATTTTTTTGTTTTGTTTTGTTTTTGGGCCACACCCGGTGACGCTCAGGGGTTACTCCTGGCTATTCGCTCAGAAGTCGCTCCTGGCAGGCACAGGGGACCATATGGTAACCGGGGAATCAAACTGCAGTCCGTCCTAGGTTAGCGCAGGCAAGGCAGGCACCTTACCTCCAGCGCCACTGCCTGGCCCCTGGCCAGATAAATATTGAGTCATACAAGAAAAATAAAGTAAGCATTCTTTTTTTTTTAATACTATCTATTGTTGTTCATAGAATGTGTAAACAATTCCTTAGTAAAACATTAAACTAAATGTTTTTTTTGTTTGTTTGCTTATTTATTTGGGTCACACCCAGCAGCGCTCAGGGGTTACTCTGGCTCTATGCTCAGAAATCGCTGCTAGCAGGCACAGGGGACCATATGGGATGCTGGGATTCGAACCACCATCCTTCTGCATGAAAGGAAAATGCCTTACCTCCATGCTATCTCTCCAGTCCTTAAACTAAATGTTAATGGAAAAATCTTCTCAGTTCTGATTGATTACTCATTTGCTATTAGATCATAGTCTAAATTTGTTGTTTACTTCTTGTTTAGGAAATAACTAAAATATCAGCTTTTTAAAAAACTAGAATCTTACGACATCAACAACTATAAATCTACATTACTTTTATGATTTTGATTGAAGGACATTTCATTGCATAGATATATTTTAATTATTGGACAATAAATATTTATTTTATTTCATGGAAAGATGGTGCTATAATATTGTGATAGACATATACTAAATTAAATAAATTTATATATATATATATATATATATTGTCCTTTTTACAGGCCTGAGAGTGTCAGGAATTATTCCTGATACAGATCTTGAGGGTGAAATCTGGACAGTGTTTCATGGCCCCTATAATGCTAAGTATCAAACTCAGAACTCTCCTATGCAAACATGATGTCCCAGCCTTTGCACCATTTCTTTGATCCTAAAAATACATTTCTAAGGGGCCGGAGAGATAGCACAACAGTAGGGTATTTGCCTTGCAAGCAGCTGTTCCAAAATGGATGGTGGTTTGAATCCCAGCATCCCACATGGTCCCTGTGCCTACCAGGAGTGCTTTCTGAGCACAGAACCAGGAGTAACCCCTGAACACCACTGGGTGTGACCCCAAAACCAAAAACAAAAACAAAAAAAAAGAAAAAGAAAAAAAAAACAAACCTCAACCAAAAAACACACACAAAAAAAATACATTTCTAAGTGATATAGAATGTTGTTGCTTCTGGTTAATGCTGCCCAGTAGAATAACATATTTCTTTCACTGTGCTTCATTTAAGATACTTTGCAAGACACATGCATAAGGGGGCAGAACAATAGTATAGTGGGTTGGGCACATGTCTTACATGTAAATGACCTGAGTTTGATCCCTGGCATTCCATATGGTCCCCTGAGCCTACCAGGAATGATTTCTGAGTGCAGAGCCAGGAGCAAGCTCTGAGCACTGCTGGGTGTGACCCCCCCAAAAAATAAGAAAACAAATAAAATATGCATATGCATAAAGATGTTCCTAAAATAGTGGCTGTATATTTAAATAAGTACAGTTTATACACTAATTTTTAAAACTGTAATTGGAAGTTAAAAAACTTAAAAATTTTGGAGAGAGGGTAAAAGATATAGTACAACCTAAGCACAATTGTTGTGTTCCAAAACCGAATAAATTTATAAAGAAAGAAAAAATTACTCACCCATGGGCCAGAGCAGTATCACAGTGGTAGGGTGTTTGCCTTGCATGTGGCTGACCCAAGATGAACCTGAGTTCAATCCCAGAGTCCCATATGGTCCCCCAAGCCAGGAGCTATTTCTGAGTGCATAGCCAGGAATAACCCCTGAGCATCACTGGGTGTGCCCCCCCAATTTAGTCACACACAAAAAGTTCATATGTAAAAATAAGTTTTTAAATTCAACAAATATACAATTATTATTTATATCTTAAATAGCTAAATATCAAAAATCATTAATAAACATTAATTTTACTGATCAATCAATGATCAATACTAAATGTTTCTTTCAGAGTAAAGCTTAGGAAACTACAGGTTTCAAATGACCCATATATTAAGAATGAGTTTTACACTTTCCTTTATGTGATTTTATTTTGGGGACTACCCAAACAGCGCTCAAATAGTTCTGGAGTCACTGACCATTATTTGGCATATATGTGCAGGCACAAAAGCTCAAATACAGTCCAAAGATGCAGTTATGTTTGGTTGATAATACAAGGTAGGGCCATCAGGTCTATATGTGGTGATGCTCAGAACCAGGCAGATTGAGGACCAAACTTGAAACCTCATAGGCAATGCTTGTTCACCAACCCTTTTCATTATATCTCCTGGCCCTGTTTTGTTGATGTAATTATTTTAAATGGTTTCGGGACCACAACTTGCAATGCTTAAGTTGGGTGTCCATGTAAGCACCCTGCTTGCTACCTGCTGTATTATCATTCTGGCCCCATCTTGATCTTGACTTATATTTTCAGATAATTAGGGATAGGGAAACAGCTGTTACTTATATATAACATAGTTACATTTTCCTAGAAATGATTTTTTAATATATTTATTTAAACACCGTGATTACAAATATGATTGTAGTTGGGTTTCAGTCATGTAAAGAGCATACCCCCTTCACCAGTGTCAACATTCCTATCAGCAATGTCCCAAATCTCCCTCTTCCCCACCCCCATCCCCACCATTTCTCTAGACAGGTTTTCTATTTCCCTCATTCATTCACATTGTTATGATAGTTCTCAATGTAGTTATTTCTCTAACAGCAATCATCATTTTTTTTTGTGGTGAGCTTCATGTCGTGAGCTGGACCTCCAGCCCTCCTCTCTTTTGTCTCTGAGAATTATGGCAAAAATGTCTTTTTTTTTTAAAAACCCATAGATGAGTGAGACTATTCTGTGACTATCTCTCTCCCTCTGACTTATTTCACTCAGCATAATAGATAATATGTACATTCACGTATAGGAAAAGTTTCATGACTCCATCTCTCCTGGCGGCTGCATAATAGTCCATTGTGTATATGTACCACAGTTTCTTTAGCCATCATCTGTTGAAGGGCATCTTATTTGTTTCCAGAGTCTGGCTATTGTAAATAGCGCTGCAATGAAATAGGTGTGAGGAAGGGATTTTTGTATTGTATGTTAGTGTTCCTAGGGTATATCCCTAGAAGTGGTATAGCTGGATCGTATGGAAGCTCAATTTCCAGTTTTTGGAGGGATGTCCATATAACTTTCCGTAAAGGTTGGGCTAGACAGCATTCCCACCAGCAGTGAACAAGAGTTCCTTTCTCTCCACATCCCCGCCAGCACTGATTGTTCTCGATCTTTGTGATGTGCACCAATCTCTGTGGAGTGAAATGGTAAGTCATAGTTGTTTTGATTTGCATCTCCCTGATGATTAGTAATGTGGAGCATTTTTTTATATGCCTTTTGGTCATTTGTATTTCTTCTTTACAAAGTGTTCATTTCTTCTCCCCATTTTTTGACGGGACTAGATTTTTTTTCTTGTAAATTTCTGTCAGTGTCTTGTACATTTTGGATATTAGCCCCTTATCTGATGGGTATTGGGTGAATAGTTTCTCCCACTCAGTGGGTGGCTCTTGTATCCTGGGCATTGTTTCCTTTGAGGTGCAGAAGCTTCTCAGCTTAATACATTCCCATCTGTTTATCTCTGCTTCCACTGATCTGGGTTTCACCATCCTCTAGCCACATCTACCTTCCTGTCATGTTTCCAGATCACGCTGTTCTTGTCAAGGCCTTTGCACTTGCTCTATCAAGGTGCCCAGGGCTTGCCTGTTATATAGAGTAATAGCCCCACTGATGAGTTTATGAATTTTGTTTCCCTTTTATTTTCTCTCCTCCTCTCCTGTTTTATCTTTTGCCATCTAATCCGTCATGCCAATGTGATGTTTCATATTTATTCTTTAATTGACTTCTCTATGAGTGAGAGCAGAAATGCTGCCTTTCTTATCCCTTTATGCTTTGACTCTTCTTAGATGTTATTTCATACAAACTATTTTTTTTTTTTTTGGTTTTTGGGTCACACCCGGCAGTGCTCAGGGGTTACTCCTGGCTCCATGCTCAGAAATTGCTCCTGGCAGGCACGGGGGACCATATGGGGCACCGGGATTCGAACCGATGACCTTTTGCATGAAAGGCAAACGCCTTACCTCCATGCTATCTCCCGGGCCCCCATACAAACTATTATTATCTACCATACTCTAGAATTATTTCCCATTTATAAACTACCACCTCAAATTCTCTATGCTCTTCAAAGGTAGACTTCTCTATATTTCACATATTTTTTTAGACCCAGAAAATAGTGAGTAACTAAGCAAAATATTCACTTCAGTGAATTTTCTCTGGGGCAGTCCCCCTACCTTGATTGCCTTCTGAATGTTGATGCATGACTCCCTTATGGTATACAGCAACCTATTGAACCTCCCCATCTCTTGGACGAGCACAGTATTCATGCTCTGAGTATAGGTTGTTGGGTATCTTCTCATAGCAGACTCAATATCAAAGTTGTTTGGGAGTTTCCCCAAGATGTCACCAGCAACATCATTTACTACTTCATCAGATGATTTAGCACCGGCACCTGCTGAACGAGACTACAAAGAATCCAAATTAAAAAGCAGAAATCCACAGAGAGGTCAAGAATAGTAAAAGTTACTGCTCTACTATTCTTTATCTCTGAGTTTTCTTTCCACAAGATTGATTGATCTTAATAGGCAAGGGGACTGGGTGTGGGTAAAAGTAAAATGTTAATAGGGAGGAAGAAGGGCATATCCAGTTTGAGAAGCAAAACAGGTTCTGAACAGAGCATATTATGTTCTGGACAGTAGCATACATATTGGTCTACATGGGTGAAGGAGAAAATTACATGTTGTGAAAGTTGCATGTAACTCAGCATTTCTACTTCTTGACATTCACTTGAGGACACAAAAAACATCAAGATGAAAAGCTTTAGCACACTTCCGCTCAATGCAGCATGAAATATGACAGTCTGAATAGGGACATGACCCAAATCTCCAATGAAAGAGAAATCATTAAAATCATGGTATATGTAAACTGTGAGATATCAGTAGCTATCAGGAACGATAGAGCTGGAGGGCAGCATAGTAAGCAAAATAAGTCAGAAGACAAAGAGAGGATAATCTGTAGTAGATAGAGAAACCAGGGAAGAAAAATATAAAACCTTAGCTTTTGATTACAAAACTGTTTACCAATCAGTACAGGGGTAGAGAAGGGGAAAAAATGGCCTGCCATAAGAGACATGATGATTATAATGGCAGGTCTTGTGCACTTCTGTCATGATAAAACCCAAAAAAGATAGAGTTTGGTGGGTATGCAAAAGCAAAAGAAACTGCTTAAGTAATAGTCTCAATTCCAGTATTTCTCCTACCAAATTTTAAAGTACATCGACTAAATACAGAATGCAAATTCTTGTGATCTTAACTTGCTCTCCCCACTGCGTTCTAGTCTATGTCTTTGATTCTACTTCGTGATAAACTCAGTGCAGATTCACTGAATTAGTACCTACTCATTACTCTAATTGTTCTTGCCAATCTGAGTTTGAGAGTAGAAAAAGAGGTTGTTTAATGACATACTGGGAAGATGCCCCATGTGTATTCACACTTATTCATTTGGTTCTGAGTCATTTTCTGTTGGAACAAGCCCATTGTTTGCATGTATTTTATAATGTGTCACATGCTATCAAGTTTAAACAAAGTCAAAAAAGACTAAGAGTGGGATTGAATGACTATTGATTATTACATGTATCTAATGTTCCTAAAGACTTACTTATTTGGGCCTACAGTTATAAATTTATGCTGAAGCAATGTCTTATTTGCATACTAGTCACAAGTAAAATGGACATAAAAATAGTCTTGTACCTTTTGCATTGCTAGAAAATGTCATAACAGAACAGAATTAAGGGTTCCATGGCCTTTTTCATCAATGGGTAACCACTCTAACCTGGTTTTCTGTATTTATGCCCCAGCATCTCTGGTTATACCCCTGTGTCCTAACCCACTGTAGCATCTAGAAAGAAAGTATGCCAGATTCCAGACCTATACTAGAGGCTTCCTAATTGCACAACTTTGATTTCTGTCTTGGAAGTATGTCAGCTGATTCTGCTTAATTCTCTCTCAGTTCTCTAAGATAGCATAGCTGCCCCTATACCAGAAGGCTATTATAAGCAGTGTACTATTATTCACAAACACTAGTAATAGAACTAGCATAAGTAAGCATTGTTTATGTTGACAATTATTCTTTTGTTTTGTTTTGTTTTGGGGCCACACCCAGTGATGCTCAGGAGTTACTCCTGGCTATGTACTCAGAAATTGCTCCTGGCTTGGGGGACCATAGTGGACACGGGGGGATTGAACCACGGTCCGCCCTGATCTACTGTGGGCAAGGCAGATGTCTTATCGCTTGCACCACCACTCTGGCCCCAGATTATTACTCTGAGATTTCCTAAAGATAGAAAAATAGATAGGCATAAAGATATCAAAGCATATATTATAAAGGTTGATCATAAGAGAGGTTCTTTTGATACTCAAAAAAGCAATCTTCACTCCTAATCCTGTCTCCCTCATGCAGATGCTGGGCCTCATATATCAAGACAAATGATCTACCCTCCATCAGTGGGTTACCCCTCAGCACTAAAGGTTTTTCATTTAGTCAAATAATACCATGAGCCTAGGTAACAAAAACTTTAGAAGATGATGGCCAGACTCACTCTTACACATATGCTTTTATCAGAGAGGCTATTTGTCTAGGAAGAGTCAACTATATTCTTCTAAACAGTTTTTCACTAATTTTGTGCTTAAACTGGAATTATAATAGTTTTTACATATGTAACCTGAAAGAAAAATGTTTTCTATATAAAGTAAATGAAATGTTTTTGAATATTTAACACAGTTAAGTCACCTTTAAGAAGTTTTTT
>PVKC010002701.1:0-42029 GCA_004027635.1 Crocidura indochinensis
TTTTTTTTTTTTTTTTTTGGTTTTTGGGACACACCCAGTGATGCTCGGGGGTTACTCCTGGCTATGCGCTCAGGAGTCGCCCCTGGCCTGGGGGACCATATGGGGGACCAGGGGAGTGAACCACGGTCTGTCCAAGGCTCTTTTAAGAGACTCACACACAGTCAATCACTCACTGTAGGGACTAGTAAACAACGGATTGAAAGTAACACTGACTTTATATGAAAGAAGCTTACTGGTTTATCTTAAAATGTTGGCTCAAGAGTAGGGTCATCTTTGCACTAACTTCCTTGCTAATTCTTGAGAGGGACCATGATATTTTTCTTGTCCCAATTTTTGTGGTTCCTGGGTTATATTTTTAGTTAAGTCATAACAAATGAGATAATTCTCAAGTGTCCCATAAGACTATAATCAATAGAGAAAGGACTTCTCAAATAACTACCACCCTCAAGAACACAGGAGGAGACAGTATACCTTGAGGCCCAGTCTTTATATGAAAAGACTATTAGTATATCTTCGAATGTGACTTCAAACCATTCACCAGAATAGTGATTGGTTGAGAGATATTCTTCTAATTAGTAAACACATCAAAAGTTGACTTGGGACTGGAGCCATAACACAGTAGGTAGTGCTTGCATTGCTTGAGACCAACTTGGGTTCTATCAGTGGCAACCCATGTGGTCCCCTGAGCCTGTCAGGAGTGATTTCTAAGTGCAGAGTCAGGAATAACCTGAATGGCCCCAAAAATGTCTTCTCCAAAAAACAAAGACAAAACGTTGACCCGAAAGCTTTGTAAGACTTCAGAAAGGTGCTCTTTTATGCTTTCCCATTGCCATTTTTCAGACCATCAGTACCTCCTGAAGAGAACAAAAAGAGTGTTCCAGTTTTTATAGGTGCCTTACCTAAGTCATTTATTTTGTAAATGATCCTTGATAACCTGTAAAAATCAGACAAGTAGTTCTTAGCTGGTTGAAAGGGCATGCCACAAGTAGTAATATCCCACCTCCAGTTTTTCTACGAGAGGTCTCTTTGACCATTATGTTTCAGATTTAAACTAAAAGGCAAGCATTTGGTTCTGATTCTATTTTAGGATCTACTAATGGATGTCTCAAAATGTATATATTTACCAGGTACTAATTTTGACTTGTTAGCAGGTACTCCTAGATCTTCTGACTCCAATGGCCACAGAGTTTGTGCTTAGGCTATGTATGTATTTACTCTAGAAACTGCTTATAAAGAATCATGTAATTCAGCTAGAATTTAGGTATTGAGTATAGCCCTTTCCCACAGGACAATGTGGTCTTGGTTCAACTTTAACTTCTGAAAAAGATTATAAATAAAATAGGTTGAATTATCATAGAGATTTAAGAGACAACTAGAAACTAGGAGAGTTAAATTAATTATAAAGTGCTTAGAATAGGAGAAGAACTTGAATATTGTTTTGTGATACATAGAAACCAACAGATTTAGCTGAAATAGAACACTTTCCATGTAGTAAAAAAGAAATCCCAAAGCTGTAAATTAAAAATTAAATGATTTGTTTGATAATTTAATATAGTCATAAAGTTGCTTACCAAACACAGAAAAATATTGACAGTGAGATCTTCATAAAAAAAGAAAAGAAAATTTTAATTTTCTTGTTTTGTATTAAAAATACCAAAAACCATAATTTGCATAGGGAAAAATATAGACAAACACTCCATAGCATTGAAGCTAAAAGTATCTTCAAGGATGAAGCACCAATGATGAACCAAGTAGAAGCAAAGATAAAGAAATGGAACTACATTTAACAAAGAAACTTCTGTACCTTAAACAGTTTCTAGGGGAAAATAAAGACAGCTCTCAGTACTTGCTTTGCCAGCACATATACTAAAATTAAAATGATATGGAGAATATTAGCATGGCCCCTGCACAAGGATGACACACTAATTTGTGAAGTGTTCCATATTAAAAAAAAAAAAGACAGCCCTCAAAATGGGAGAACCTATCACCCAATGCCCATCTGATAAAGGTTAATTATCTTAGATATATAAGAAACTGATAGAGCTTAACATGAATAATGTCTAATCCATTAAAAAAAGAGAGAAGAGGAACAAAAAAATACAGATGGCCAAAGACATACGAAGAAATGTTCCATATCATTAATCATCAGAGATGCAAAGCAAAATTAGAATGTGATATCATCTCATACCACAAAGACAGGCACATATAAAAAAAATAAAAAAGAAGAACAAGAACAACAAGTGCTGGTGTAGATGCAAGGAGAAAAGGAATCTCATTCATTACTGGTGGGAACATTGACTGGGACCTATTTTCCTTTTTGGAAAATAAAATGAATATTCCATTTAAAAAGGGGGAAAGAAAAGACATTGAGCTCCCATATGATCCAACAATATCTCTCCTGGGAATATATCCTCTGCACTCCTATATTCATTGTAATACCATAACCACAACCAAGAATAAGAAAAATAAGAACTTAAGGAGAACAGATGAGTAGCTGAAGACATAGTGGTATATCTACACAATGAAATACTATGCAGATGTTCAGAAAAATAAAGCCATATATTTTACTTACATGTGGATGGATATGAAGAGTATTATGCTAGATGAAATGAGCCAGAAAGAGAGACATAGAATGATGCACTCATTTGTAGGATAAAAAAGATAGTATTGTTATACTATCTAAAGAAAATAGAGATGAGGGCCAGGAGGACCAATTCATGGTAGAAACTTGCCACAAATAGAGGGGGATACAGTTAGGGCAGAAAAGGGACCATTAAGAAAATGATTGTTTGAAATTATTCCTCTGTACATGAACTGGGTGGTAAAATGATCTGAATGTTACCCATTCAGTAAGAGTTTTAGATACTACAAATCACAAAAATCTAAAATGGAAAAAAAGAGAGGAAGGGAGGAAATGTTTGGTATAGAGGCAGGCAGGTGAAAGGTGAAGAGAGTAAACATGCACCTTGATTGTGGAAAATGTACACTTGTAAAGGAATGAGTGTTGGACTTTGTATGACTTAAACTGAATCACGAACAACTTTTTAACTGTATGTCTCACAGTGATTCAATTACAGAAATAATTTAATTTCATATATATTTAATTTATTAATATTAATTAACAATCCCAATATTATTGGTATCAACAAAATATTAATACTATTAATAAAAGAAAGTATTTGAAAAATGATAAAATATACATTACAGAACTGAAGTATCATAAAAGTAAATTAAATATCATATTCCAATAGTAGATATGATCAGTAAACTCAAACATAAGGCAGAACATAACTAAAAATACCCTTTAACCTGGGGAAGGAAATAGCCAGATCCAGGAAGTTCTAAATTAGAACAATCCAAAGAGACACCTCTGAGTCACATCGTAAGTAAAATGTCCTAGATTAAAGATAAGGAGATAATTAGCACACCACTAATGTGGCAAAGAAAATATATGTGACCATTCCGACAGTTATTCAGCAGAAATATTGAAGGAAAATGAGAAGTGGCATGAAATTATTAAAGTAGAGCTTGTTCATGTCACAATATTGCAAACCACAGTGTCTAAAAGAGAGAAAAGATATATATACATATATACATTTACATACATGTATATATATATATATGCAGGGGGGAGGGCAGAAGGGAAACTGAGGACATTGGTGGTAAGAAATGTGCACTGGTGAAGGATGTTGTATGCAATATGATTGAAACTCAATCATGAACAACTTTGCAACTGTGAATAAAAACCAATTAACTATGAAAAAGAAACCAACTGTATTATGAACAACCTAACTGTGGTGTTTAATAAAGAATTTTATTTCTTTTTTTATAAATATCTTTATTTAAACACCATGATTACAAGCATGTTTGTAGTTGGATTTTATATATATGAAAAACCCCCTTTTTCAAAAATTAAATAAACAGAACACAGATTACTTTTAACTACAAATTATTTTTAAATGTTTTAATTAGAAAAAAAAAACCTTATAGGCCCAGTATGATTGTATAGTTGGTGGGGCGTTTGCCTTGCATGTGGTCAACCCAGAATTAACCCTTGACATTTCAAATGGTTCCCTGAACCTGCCAGGACTGATTCCTAGTGCAGATACAGGAGTTATCTATCCCTGAGCATGGCTAATTGTGACCCAATAACAACAACAACAACAACAACAAAAAAAAAAGCAGTTATCTCTCTGTAATGCTATGCAACTATAAGGCGAAGAAAAAAAGTGAGAAAAATGCACAAATAACTGGAAATTGAGTGATATGTTACTAAACATATGAAAGGTAAAAATAGAAATTTTGCTTAAGGCATCTTAATATATTGATACTTTCTATAAACCAGGAAGAAGAAAAATAAGGAAATAAAAAACAGATCTATAAGTCAACAGGAAATGAATATAATAGGAAATCTTGCAAAATGGACCAAGTAAACAGATGCAATAAAAGAATTTAATAGAAATCCAACATTTATATATAATTAAAATTTATTAAGCTTGCAAGAAGAGGGATTATACCTCAATGTATGAAGATATATGTAACAACACACAAATAATATACTCAACAGTGGGAGGAAAAATGAATGTCCTTCACTCTAATAGAAGGAGCAAGATGCAGATATCATTTCTTGCCACTTTGATTTTCTCTTTGTTTTTGTTGTGGGACCACATGCAGCAATGCTTAAGGCTTACGCTTAGCCATTCATCTGTTGAAGGGCATCTTGGAATGACTAAAGAAACTGGGGTACATATACACAATGGAATATTATGCAGTTGTCAGGAGAGATGAAGTCATAAAATTTTCCTAGACATGGATGGAAATGGAAACTATTACTTTGAGGGACATAAGTCAGAGGGAAAGAGATAGATGCAAAATAGTCTCACTCATCTATAGGTTTTAAGAAAAATAAAAGACATTATTGGAATAGCACCCAGGAAATAAAGATGAGGACTAGAAAGACCAGCTCACAATATGAAGCTTACCACGAAGAGTGGTGAATGCAGTTAGAGAAATAACTACACTGACAACTATCATGACAATGGTAGTGAGTGAGAGAAGTAGAATGCCTGTCTTGAATACTGACAGGAGGTGGGGGAGGAGGGAGTTGGGGGACATTGATGGTGGGAATGTTGCACTGGCGGAGGGAGGTGTTCTTTTTATAACTGAAACCCAACTACAAATATTTTTGTAACCATGGTGCTTAAATAAAGATAGTATTTAAAAAAAAAGGCTTACTCCTGTTTTGTGCTCAGCTTTGGTTCCTGGCAGGTCTCAAGGGACCATTTGATTTCTAACGATAAACACCTAGGTCATACACTTACAAGGCAACTATCTTCACTTGACTGTCACTCTTGCCTCATTGCCACTTTTGCTCTACATAATCCTAAACTTACAATAAATATAGTCATACACATTTGAAATGAAAATAATAAAATTTCACTATCGCCAAGGACTTAATTTATGAAGAAATCCTTTAAATTCTACCCAAAACATTTTGGAATGAATTCAGTAAAGTTTCCAGACACAAAAGCAATACAAAGAAGCTGAAGAAATAGCTCAAAGACCTGTAGTATGAACTATTCCTGTTGGAGCAATCGGTTTAATTTCTGGCACCACATTAACCCAAAATCTCTGGATGGCCACACCAGATGTGACCCAAAGTCAAAAGTCAAAAAAAAAAACAAAAACAAAAACTACAACATAGCAGCTGTGTTCTATGCATTGATAATACATTTGCATAAAAACCTATGATAATTGCATCATGAAAATATATCTAGAGATAAGTTTAACCATGAATAAAATAAATAAACATTAGTAACTCTAAGTCAGTGATAAAAGTGTCTAAAGAGAAATAACTAGAAATTTTCCATGTTTGCGGTTTAGAAGATTCAACACTGTTTAAAAGTCTAGATATATCAATAAAGAAATCTTCAGGTTCAATGCAATTCCTATAAAAATCCATATGTCATTTTTTTACAAAGAGAACAAGCAATACTAAAAGTTGTATGGAATTACACACCCCAAATTTATTTGGGATAAAAGACTTAGACTGAATTGATAAGGACAGTTGGGCGTGGTCTTGCACATTTTGATGGCATACAAAATTTTACAAATATTTTAATACTGTTTGCAGCCATGTTGTCTAAACTATAAAGGTAAATACCTAAATTTTTTGAACCTTCAAGTTTTCTATAATTTTGATTAATAACAAAAGATATCACATTCCCTGATATTAAACTATATTTCAAATCTTTAAGAAGAAAAAGCATTATGTTTTGCATGATAATATGAACATATCAGTGTAATAAAGTAGAAAACCTATAATAAATCCATGTATATTTGGATCATTAATTTATAACAAGGGAACAAAGAATATTAAATATTCTTTATTATTTAATAAAGAATAATATTTTTAATAAAGAATAATTATTCATGGGGAGAACTAACAAATTCGCAAGCCTTTTATCACAAAAATCAATAAAAAAAACCTTAAATGTAGGCCTAAAACTAAGAAAATAATGATGAAAACATAGGTACTAAGCCTTTGGCTTTAGTCTTGGCAAATATTTTTATTTGGATTTGGCATTAAAGCAAAGACAAATAAAGCAAAAGTAAGCAAGTATGGACTACATCAAATAAAAAATCCTCAGCATGGTGCCAGAGAGATAGCACAATGGCAGGGCATTTGCCTTGCAATCAGTCAACACAGGACGGATCCTGGTTCGATTTCTGGCCTCCTATATGGTACCCCAACCCAGAAGCGACTTCTGAAGTCGCCCCTGAGCACTGCTGGGTGTGACCCCCAAACAAAAAACCAAAAGAAAATATTTTTCCTCAACATAGGAAGGAAGATTGTCAATAAAATGAAAAGATAAATTTCAAAATAAATTAACAGAAATTATATAGCTGATAAGGGAGGAATATGAAATAACATAAAAATTAGCAAAATATTCACTGAAATTGGGTATATGATCTGACATACCTTTTTTTTTTAAAATAAAGATATACTGAAAGCAAGTAGTTCAAAAACATTCTAAGTTGCACTAATTATTAGGAAAACAAAATCTTCAGTGATATCTGTATGGCTATATTTTAAAAATAAAAATTATTTTCTAAAGAATCTAAAAATGGAATTGGGAACTGTGTAAAAATAAAAACATGTAAATTGTTATAGCCATTATATAAACAAAATACAATGATGATTTACCGAGATATTTAAAATAAAACTAATATGATTCAACAACTTCACTTTGGGTATATTATAAATAAAAACATGAGCTTAAGGATTATATGTTTCCACATTCAATGTAGTTTTCTTACAATGGTCAAAGAATCATTCTAAGTATTCATTAATGTATATATGAAACATTGTGTAAGTTATATTTAGATAGCATATTATTTCATCATTAGCAATGAGTTGTTACATTTGTAAATAAATGGATGGACTAGAGAATAAACAGGACAGAGAACAACACATACAATATTATGTCATTTATATATGAAAATTAAAAACCAAACAAAATGCTGATCTTATGGGTTCAGAGAACACTATTCAGGTGAAATGGTGAAGAGATTAAAAAAATACTTCTAGTTATAAGTCACAGGGCTATAATATAAATATAAAATAATGCGAAATTTTAAACATAATAAACTCACCTATTTTTTCAAGTGATTTAAATACTTTATTATTGGGGGTTAATCAAGAAAAATGAGACTGTATTAGTACAGGGGATAATTTTTATTACATAAATATTTCATGATACCTATTTTCCATTTCTTTTCTTTTTTAGGATAAAATTCTTTCCTTTTTTAATTAAAAATAATTTCCTCATTTAAACACCATGATTGCAAACATGACTCTAGGTTTTTCAGTCACAAAAAGAAAACCCCCCTTCACCTTCTTTCCACACCCCCTTGTCTGTATTCGAGACAGGCATTCTACTTCTCTCACATATGAACATTGTCATGGTAGTTGTTAGTGTATTATTTTTCTTTTTTTTAAATTTTTATTGTGATCATAATGGCTTACACTTTCCCAGTAGTATTTTAGGTACATATTAACATTGAATCAGGGGAATACCCATCACCAAATTTGTCCTCTCCGCATCCCAGGTCCCTTTCGGCAACCCATATCCCCCACCATCATCCCCCAGGCTAAACTCACCTATTTTAAAGTTGCTAAGAGCTTTATAAGTTCTCATAGGCATACAATTTTATAATTCTATGTGGGACAGATATGAATTAAAATTACAATAATATGACCTAAAATTTTAAATAATCAGCTATTAAAAAGTATATTGTACACTTAAAATATCATCAATTCTACAATTCTTCAAAAGAAATTAACTACAAAATTATCTATGTTCACTATTATCCCTTAATATTTAAATTGAATCACAGTTTATTGAAGACTTCTCTTGTTGCTTGTCTTAAGTCTTTGTCAGATTATTCATATTTGAAAAAAATTTGAGGGGGGTTCCATATCTGGTAACTCACTCAAGAATCTCAGCAATGCTCAAGGCACATATTGGATGAAAAGGGTTGAAGCTGGGTTGGCCAAGTGCAGGGTAAATGTTATGACCACTGTACTCTATCTTTCTGGTCCCATTTTAATGATGAGTTTCTGTGAATGATAATTGAATTTTCTGGCTGTTATCTTGCATTCAATTAACAAGTATAGCAAGCAGATTAGAATATATGGGGGAAGGGGCCCGGGACATAGCATGGAGGTAAGGCCTAGGTGGCGCTAGAGGTAAGGTGTCTACCTTGCGAGCGCAATTCGATCCCCTGGCATCCCATATGATCCCCCCAAGCCAGGGGCGATTTCTAAGTGCTTAGCCAGGAGTAACCCCTGAGCATCAAATGGGTGTGGCCGAAAACAACAACAACAAAAAAGAATGTATATGGAGAGGAAGAATTCTCATCTAATGTTGTCAACTGGCTTAGCCACTTTGTAAAACACTGTGGACATCTCAAAAAATAAGACTGATCCAGTGATCACTGATCCAATGATTCTACATCTCAACGTCTATCCCTCATGCTTTTTGAATAAAAATTTAACAGAAAATCCTGGCTTTCTTACAAATCTTTTAAATCTGCTAAATTCCGGCCACTTTTACATTCTCTAATTGCATAGGAGATTTAGAAAAAAACATCCAAGAATCTCCAGAGCCTGAACTGGATTTTTTTCCCCTTCATTTCTTTCCAAACTGCCTTTGTCAGGCAAAATATTGATAGAGATAACTTGGCTAGTTTTAGTCGAGTGCTACACAGCAATTTATAGGGTCAAATCTATGTCAGACCTTAAGGTCTGGAAGTCTGTGGTTTATGGTGATTTCTATTTAGAGTGCATTTCCTTTCCTTGCATATAAAAATAAAATGATGTGCGAATGGATAACCCAGAAACACAAAGTTTAGTGTTTAACATTTGCACGTTAGAAGGTGTGCTAGTACTTCTGGGACTCCTTGAGTGAGACATGTCAGCATCCTCGGCATCACAGGCTAGAAATGCAAAATAGAGCCCTGCTCTGTGACAACGTTGAAGAGGGAACCAACATCCTTTCAGATAAAAAAGGACAAAAATAAAGAAAAATCTGAATCTCAGATGAACCTAAAATGGAAAATTACTGCATATCAGGAATTTGGGGATATATGTGCAATACAGACCGAACATATATGCTACAGAAAGTGTAGGTATGCATGTACGAATATACAGATAAGCCACACACTATAGTATATTATTTTAAATATATACACCTATATATAGCTTTCATATATTTTTTGGGGATATTGTTTTTTGGGATATTGGTTTGTCAACCAGCTGGTTAGTCAAAGGTCGCATTAGCCTTTCGCCTCCAAGCAGGATGTCCCAAGGTGGGACTTTGCGTGTGGCAGGCAGCCAGTACAATACATCCCAACAGCTGGATTAGGCGGATAACACCAGCAAGGCCAGACCAGGAACAGGAATAAATCTTCTCTGTAAAATCATGGAGGGGATTTTGAGGATGACTTATCATTTTTTTAAATATACAAAATAACTATTTCCACAGCCAGCGTGGAAGGAAATAGTTGTCATCCAGAAAAAGGTGAAGAAAAGGACAGGGGGCCCTGGATGTAGGTCATGAACTTGCTCGAGGCTGGGACCAGACAGGGGCTATTGAAAGACTGAGTCGACAAGTGACCAAGTACTGTCTTCAGAGTTTGAATCTTGGGTTCAAGTTTCCTGGCCCTGTTTACTGAACTTTTCCCCAGGAAGTTTATAGCGTTTTTAAATAGCATCAGGGTCCAGTTCAGGCATGCACAAGTACTGTGGTATTTTCAGAGATGACTAATAATACATGCTCAGAATGCATGAATGTTGTTTCATCCTCTTGGTGACTGACATCTAATCTTTTGTTTGAGTTTTTAACTGACTCCCAAGGACCCACTTCAATCAGATCATCCTCAGGAAGACTAGAGTTTATTTTGCCAGAGTCTACTTTGGTTACTATTTTAACAACTTTGCATAGCTTAGAAATCATTTTAAATAATAAGCTCATAACAATACAAGAACATTTTGCTTATTAGCATAACCTTTTACCAAACACATCTACTCTCCATACAAAAATATAAGAATTCAAAATTTGTACTTGGTGGCCATCTGTTTTCTCTCTGAACATTACTTTTAAGTCCCTTTCTTTGGGTTGTTATTAAGATATTTTAAATCATGATGTTCTTGCACAGCATGTCAGATAGAAATAATGATAATAAAATAAGTGTGTATAGCAATTTACTTAGAAACAGGAGAGAGCAAAAGAAAATTTGTGAATGTCTTATTCTAGGCAGAGGGCCAAACTATCCCAAACCCCCTCCTCCATCTGCCCTTGCCATATTTCTAAAAACCCACCTTCAAGAAGTATAATTTTTTTTGTCTATAGCGGCAAAGTTTCTATAAAGTAATGTTTGATTAAGACATTTAGCTCAGGGTTCAGGAAGCAAATAAACCGAGCTTAAACCTAAACTTTGGCACTTATTTGCTGAGGGATCTCTGGGAGTTTTTTAAGCTCTGTACTTTAGCTTCACCACCATTAAAATGTGGTTTTGGGGCTCCTCAAACTACGGCCTTGTGGGCCCATATGATCCACTGAGGATATTTATCTGGCCCGCTGCGTATTTTTGCCTCTGCTGCCAATCCTGCTTAGGCCCAACTTGTCCAGGGAATGATTGCACAAGTGTGGAATATGCACCAAAGTCTCCACATCCCCTTCTCTCCATCTTTCAAAGTTTCCTCTCAGTCTCGGGCATTGGTCCTCAAACTCTGGCCTGTGGACCACTATTCTTCATAATTTTATTTTAAACTATAATTCGGCCTACAAGGTCTGAGGGACAGTGAACTGACCCCTGTTTATAAAGTTTGAGGACCCCTGGAATGGTGGAAACGAACTCAGAATAGCACTGATCATCACTGAGGCACAGTGCAAACATATTTCAGGAAGATTGTTAAGGAATTTTCAAGGAATATGGTTAATCTGTCTTTACTCAAGACTGCATCTTGCTTTTATTTCCAAACCTTTGGATGTAATTGTAATTGTTTCTAGTCTCATCAATGTTGCTATTATTTAGTTGCATCTGTGTTCATGAAATGTTCTTTTCTAGACCATCGGAGTAAAATTTACTTGTTTATCTTCAACTCTTGAATCAACTATGCTTAATAGGAGCAAAAAGATTGCCTGTGGCAAATTCACAGTGTCATTGACATGGTTCTTTGTAGCTTTATTTGGACTGCAGCTTTAAGTCTATTAAATGTTATATTAATCGTGTTCGCTGAATTCCATTGGAAAAGATGATAAAGGATCTGAGAAGGCACACATCTTCCTAACTAACTCAATCTCTGTTGTTTCTTGACAGTGAGTGTTTGAGGACTAAGGAACAATGTTGGAAATGTTTGTGTTTTAATAGAAAGTAACTGAAAATGAAGCCATATTCCAGTACTTCTAAAAAACATTCTGCTCCATGATTCTCTAGTTGCACTTTGATTATACATCCTTATTAGCAGCAAGTGTGTTCTAGATGCTTTTACATGCCCTTTAAATAAATTAAATTAAATTAATTAAAAATGTCTTTTAAGGGGCCCGGGAGATAGCATGGAGGTAAGGCGTTTGCCTTTCATGCAAAAGGTCATCGGTTCGAATCCCGGTGCCCCATATGGTCCCCCGTGCCTGCCAGGAGCAATTTCTGAGCATGGAGCCAGGAGTAACCCCTGAGCGCTGCCGGGTGTGACCCAAAAACCAAAAAAAAAAATGTCTTTTAAGCAGACAATACGATGAGTAGAGGTATCATGGGCAGTAGAACACAAATTTTACTATCTCATTTTCTATATACTTTTAACTTGTTCTATTGTTCCCTGAAAGAATTTTTTTTCTTTTAAGAAATTTTATTCTTAAATTAATTTTAAAGCATCTAAACTCTAAGTATATAATAGTACAAATACCATTATATATATATACATATATATACCAGATCTTTAGCAGCTGAGAATTTTGATATTCTTCTTTTCTCACACATTATCAAATTATGTTAAAATTAAATTAAAATCAGAAAAAATGAAGAATTAAAAAATAAAATGCCTAATAAATTTTATCCTATTACATCATTTGTTCTTAAAAGTCTATTGATTTACCTATTCTCTATAATAAAATTTTTGTTACACATTTATTTTCTGGGCCATGGTGATAGCACAAAGAGAAGGGCAACGATAGCACAATGAGAAGGCCTTGCATGTGGTCAACCTGGGTTCGATACTCGGCATCCCATATGGTCCCCCAAGCCTGTGAAGAGTAATTTCTGAGTGCAGGGCAAGGAGTGACCACTGAAGGCCACCAGATATAGCCCAAAGCCACCAACATTTTTACTTTTTCCCAATGAAAGTAACTATAGTAAAGTCATTTCCAATGTGGTTGCATTACAAAGAGTATTAGTGAACGAATGATGAAAATGGAAGAAATTTCTTGCAACTGGATAAATATTATATATAACAAATTTCACTAAAAATACTCGTATTAATAAGATGGATGAATCTAATTATATTTTAATTGACACATGTGCTTATAGATAAGCATTATTGCTATAATAAACAATTTAGCACATTTTTCATTTCTTTTTACAAGAATATTAAGAAAAATCCTTGTATTCATAAATACATAAATGAAAAAGGGAAGGGTATTGCTGTTATAGCATTGTCATTTAATTCTTGGTTCCTCTGAGTTTTATACCAAAATACCATAGCGGGATCTATCATCAAAAATAATTTCCAGTGCTTTATCAGCTAACAACTTGACAAGGTACTCCTTCAATTATACTGAAAGCAAAGAATTATAAACAGCATAGTTTACAAAAGACTCTGTCACCCAGTCATTACAGACTTCCGTTGCCTCAATTTCTGGGAAATATACCAAGAAGGCTCTTGCAATACCTTATGAAATAACAATTATTCAGGATAGTATTTCACTATTCTCAAAAGAATATTAGGAATATTCTCAAAAGAAGATTAGGAAAATCAAATTATTGTTAATTTCAATACATCTTTGCCAGTTTATTTTCAAATTAAATGCTTTCATCTTATCACATGGTTTGAATAAGATTTTGTCAAAACTTAGAATGGAAGATTTATCTTGTTTCATGTTTGAAAAATATTCATCATTTAACTTACTTGGCAAAGCCAGTTTTCATAACCAATTATCAAATCAAATATACTTTTGATCAAAATAATTATTTTGCAGTTCAAAGATATGATTAAATATCTATGTCATCTCTCCTAGATTTTGGGAATTCTAAGATCTATTAAAAGGGAAAGAAGAGAATATGTATGTAGTTACACAATTAGACATAAATTATCCTAAGTGGACCTGGATGTGCATTCCAAATTATCTCTTTGACTTGTTCCTATGGATTCTCCAATTAGAATTATTTTCTTTGACAACAGTTATTGAAGCAAATAGAAAATATTTGTGAAAAAAATAAACTTCCCTGCCTTCAACTGAATTACTTAATATATATATACATATATATATTAATTTTTTTGTTTCCCAGCATCACATATAGTCTGTCCCCCTTCTCCAGTCTGTCAGAAGTTTCTGAACACAGAGCCAGGAATAACCTGAGTGGTTAATAAAAATATATAAACAAACCATGTTTTTTGTTTGTTTTGTTTGTTTGCATTTGAAAATTATTTTGACATTTACTGACATACTTGATTTTACTTTTCTTTTTTTTCCCCCTGATGGTTAGTGATGTGGAACATTTTTTCATCAATGCTTTTTTATTGTTTAGCATTTTACCTATATAGAAAAAACATCACCAGTGCAACATTCCCATCACTAAGCCTGCCAGGAGTGATTTCTGAGCATAGAGCCAGAAATAACCACTCAGCACTGCCAGGTGTGACCCCCCAACTAAAAAAATTAAAATAAAAAATTATCTTTTTAATTGATATGTTAATTTTTGTACCATAATGCCAGACTGGTAAATGCTATGACTTGTGTATATGAGGGATGATATTTTAATCTTTGATTCATCACTGGACAAAGGTTCTTGTGAATGGTGAAAACTATAAGAATGTGATTTTCATGAAACTATAGCTACTACATGGATATCAGAGAAGCAGACAACAATAGTACATATATTTTAAATATGACTCGATTTGATTCCAAGAGCCTCAAAACGTGACTTTAACATGGAACCACACAAATGTCATGCACAAGCCAAGGAAAAGACCACCCACTAGGACTTTAGGTGTTTTTCTCTTAGTTCCACTGCCCCAAGTCGTTGAAATCTGAATTGCTACTATCAAAGAATTATTTTACTTTCATTACCCATAACAGTGATTTTTCAATCCCTAAAAAGACATCACTGAACTTTCTAAGTCACTTGTACTTTAAAACCTTGGCACCAATGAGATTTTAATCCCTGTCTTAAAAATATGAGTGTGAAGGACGTATAAAGATTGATGGAGGTGGGAGGGATACAATGACACGAAAAGTTCACTGAATCCAAACTACTTCATTTTGTTTCAGGCTAGTGTGTATTGTGACTTCTACTTTTCAAGGATCTCTAGACATAAGTCTGTGAGTTTCCATGACCTATCCTGACAAATGAGCCTCGTTGCATCAATATTTATAGTTATGGTATATGGCATTCTTTAGGCACTGAGTTTGGGTTCCATAAGTAGTTTATCATTATGCTTTGAAATGATCCATGGGTTAAGTTTCATTTTATTTTAGGAAATAAAACTCTCCCTATAGGTAATATGGTTGTCCATGATCTTTATATTGTAAAAAAAAATGATCATAAGGTCAAATGTGCAATAACTTTTTAATTTTCTTTACAACCTCATTTTGACAATTATTAGTAAATTTATAAAATTGAAGCTAATTTAGGGAGGCATGAAGGAGAACTATTAACTTTCTTTTGTCTTCTCTTGTTGATTTTTATTTTTATTCGCTAATCAACTTTAATCTTAGTGTATCTTCCTTGATTATATAATTTCCTCTACAGGAAAAGTCTGTCCTAGGGGCCAGAGAGATAGAACAATGTACAAGGCACAGACCTTGTACATTGTGCAGTCCACCTGAATTCAAGCCTCATCAGGAATGAATCCTGAGTACAGCATCAACATCACTGGGTGTGACCTCAAAAGAACCAAAACAAAAAATATCTGTCCCAAGCTATATACCTTTGTTCACGCAAGTCAAAATCTTGAAAGTTATTGAAACCTACAAATCTTATAAAGCAATTTAGAAATCTCTATGCTTTTGACTCTCAGGTTATGCTTATGGGTCTGACCAAACTTTGAAAAGAAGTATTTTTTTCCTACAAGAAATTCTGGGTTAAAACCATGTATGCTGGGGCTGGAACTGTTGCTCAAGCAGTAAGGCATCTGCCTTCCAAAATAGCCTAGGACGGACCAAGGTTCGATCCTCCAGTGTCCCATATGGTCCCTCAAGCCAGGGGCGATATCTGAGCGCATAGCCAGAGGTTTCTGAGTGTCACCGGGTGTGGCCCCCAAGCAAAAACAAAACAAAACGAAAAGCATGTAGGCAATCTCTGCGCTATTTTTGCTACTTTTGTCTAAAGCAAAAAAAAAAAAACTCAAAAAATTTAACATTAAAATATAAAATAGTCTACTGTTTATACTCCCATTTTATATTAGAGAAATAACAAATATGACACAGAATCAGAAGATAGTTTCTCTTTTTTCTTTGTAGATTCAATATCTCTCCTATTACATAAAGCTACTGAGATAAAATTGATTACTTTCTTTTTTAAAATGTATTTGTTGTAAATGGTATAAAGTACTATGCAAATGTAAGTATTTGTCATCAATATTCCAATAGGTTCATTCATCTTAACTAAGTCAGTTTACTGGATATATTTATTTGGTTATATAAAAAATAAAATCTAATTCTAAGGCATCAGAAAGAAATAATTGTTTAATCATTTACTGAATAAATACATGTAGATAGATCAACTGTGCATCTAGGGTTAAATTCACTGACTTATAGGTTGTTATAAATAAAATACTACTTAAATTCTTCATTGTGGCACAAAATAAACTTAAGACTTTTGGAGCTGATTTCTTTTCACCCATACAGTTTTATAAAAATAAACTTGACAGAAAACAAGGTGCAAGTTGAATGTGAATAATTTGTAGAGTTTATACAGATATTGCAAAAAAAATTACCACTGTTGCATTAGCTAGCATTTTCTTTCCATCCGGTTTTTATTTTCTATGGTGAGAATATTTAGTATCTATTCTCTCAGCAGTGTTTAAGTATATAATTCAGTATTGCTGGTGATAAATAACCATGTTGTACATTAGATTCCCAGGATGTTATTCATCTGGTAACTGAAAGTTTGTGTCCGCTGATAAACACCTCCCCATCTCTTTCATCCCCGTGTCCCTATCATTCACCATTCTGTTATAGGAATGATTTTGTCTATACTCCATATATAGATGAAATCGTATTTTTCTTTCTCTGATTTATTCCACTTAGTTATAATGCCTTCAGGTCACACTAATGCTATCATAAAATGAAAGGATTTCTCCTGACTGCATTGTATATTTATGAATATGTATAGGAAAATATAGATTTATCTATATCTTGGCTATTGTGATGAACATTCAATGCATGTGGTAGTGCATATATCTGAGGTCCTGTTTGTGTTTCTTATGGGTATGTACTCAAATAGGATAGCTAGATTGTATAGCAGTTTTGTTTTGAATTTCTTGTTCATTAAGCGCCTTTAATTTCTTAATATAATTTTCACGTGAGTTTCCATAGTTGAAATACCGATTTACATGGACACAACTTAACACAGGGGTATCCTTTTCATTAACACTTGATACGTCTTGTCTATTTGATGTCTGATGATAGTCATTCTAACATGTGTGAGGTGATATATCATGTGGTTTTGATTTACACTTCCCTTATTTGGTGATATTGGGTGCTTTGTTATGTACTTGTTGGTTTCTTGAATATCTTTGTTCACTGCTTCATTTTTAAGTCTGACTTCCTTTATCATCTATTTTTATGCCTATACCTTATAATCAATGCATGTAAATATTCTATTTATTCCCTAAATGGGTTATTCCTTTCTGGACTGTTTGATGAACTTACAGACACATATGTATAGGCTATCACTATAGTCCTACTAGGAAGCTGTAGGTGACGGTATTAAGAAATATGAACAACTTTGAAAATGTTAAATCTATGGACAAGTATTTGTCTCAGATGTTATTCTGGATTATAGGAGGGAAGAAGAAAAAGCAACTGGCAAATATATGTATATATAAATACATATACTTTAAAAATCCTATATGTAAAAGTATGATTTTAATATGTAGTCAAGAATAACATTTAAGTGATTCATATTAACTTCTCAAAGCAATTTGACATTCGCTGAAAAGGTTCTGCTTTCATACAAAGGTAATTATTAATGTTAATTAAAATATTAGTAAATGAGTTTAGTTTAATCATGTAAGTGCTTAATAAAAGACAGTCAATCAACACAAAAGTATCACAAGTAATCAGAACAGTAGTAGTAGATGCAATGGCTTTCAAGAATAACTTCACAATTTATTTTGCCTAAGGAATTTAGAATGGGAACTTCAATGGCCAGGGGTTCATCAAATAATGCATAAAAGAAATCAGAGACCTGGAAGACAGCATGTGCATTAAACATAGACATAAATAGAGTTTATAGGAAGGAAGGTACATGGAGAGAGAGGATATGAGACTTAAAAATAAGGTGGAAAGTGAGACAAGGGTCAGACTAGTGTTATGTTAAAAATAGTTTATGCAGGCCAGTGCAATAGCACAGTGGGTAGGGGGATTACCTTGCAGGCAGCTGACCTGGGATCCCATATGTTCTCCCAAGTCTGAAAGGAATAATTTCTGAGTGCAGAGCTAGGAGTAACTCTTGAACACTGCTGGGTGAGGCCCATAAACAAAAGAAAAATTATGCAAGGATTAGACATTTAGGTAGCCATGATCTACCTACCATTGTCTCATCATTGAAACTGTTCCTCTTCCCTCCTTTTTTCTTTATCTTAGGTTTGTTTGAGCACAGATAACATTTATTATCCAGATTATCTCATATAAGATACTTACCCGTTGCAAGACTCAATAATTCTTGTCTAAAACGGGAAGAGGATAGCAGATTTCCATGCCAAGTTATTTGTGATGCATTTGAAATCTTCATTCTACATGTGCAGCTAAGTACTTAATGTACATTGGACATTATTGCCTAGTTGTAATCATAAACTTAACCACTTATGATAGGTTTTCTGTGCTTTTTTCTTCTTCTTCAAAACTTTCCCTTCCTCCTTTTTTCTAGCTTTTCTCCTTTTATATTTGCTTCTTATGAGGTGCCAGAGTCATAATACAGGGTTGTATTGCACACAGTCAACCCAGGTTCAATTCCTTGGCATCCCATCTGGTCCCCTAAATCCTGCAAAGAGTGTTTTCTGAACTCAGAGTCAAGAGCAATGCCTGAGCACTGACAGGTGTTTCCCCAAAAAGCAACATAAAGAAAAATTGAATGAGTTTTGAATATCAGAATGTCAATAGTCACCTCCCCAGAAAAGATGTCCTGAGATCAGTTTGAACTTAAACAACAAACCAGAATCAGGATTAATATTAAAAATCTGTAATTCTGAGACTAGATGAATGCAGACCAGCATAAAGAAGGACTATTTTATTATTCCATTCTTTTGAGAGCCAGTGTTGAGAAAGTCAGTATTGAAAAGACTTTTAGAATGTGTGTCCTACTGTGATAAAACATGTATTAATAAAGTAGCTCTTCTTATACATATGATTTTTTTTCATTTTTTTAAACTTGTAGAATTCTTATTCTTCATCAAATATTCTGGAAAACCTCGGTAAATAGTCAAGAGGTGAAAATCTTCCTTAATTACATCTTGGACCATTAGCAGAGAGATGTGAGTAAAATAATTTGAGGGAAGGGTTTGGATTTTACCATGGGAAGAGTTGACAATGAGCTATATGATAGATGAAATTATGAAGTGAATATTTTTTAAATGAGGCAATGGCATTGTGGTTGCATTAGAGAATATTATTTCTTAGTCACAAAGTATAATGACTTCAAGTTACTTTCAAAATCTTTAGTAGGAATATAAAATAATACAAAAATTGGGATCCAAGCAATAGTACAACATGTATGATTCTTGCCTTGCATATATAGCAGACCCAGGTTTGATTCTCAGTATGCCATATGATCCCCTGTACTGACAGAAATTCTTCCCGAGAACACAACTAGGAGGAAGCCCTGAGTGACACCAGGTAAAGTCCCAAAAACAAAAGAAGCAAAAGATACCTACAGAAGTACATATACATGTATGTATGGTTAGGGACAGAAGGAATATGGTAAGAACAAGAGAAAGGGGAGGAAAAGCAATATCTCTGTGTAGGTGAAGTCTGTGTATATGTTTTATACCACTTAAAAGAACTTAAATGATTCTGTCTTGTGCCAACCCTTCCACTTTGGAAACCATAGAAGAATTCACTTATGGCCAGGCTCTATGCAACCCTGTACCTGTTATACAATCTTCAATCAACAGGAATATAAGGTGAACCAAAAAATGAATGGAACTGAGGTACAATCTCCCTCAGGCAAACCAACTACCTGAGGGACAGAATTCAAGAGAGGTGCAGCCGTGGACTACAGAGCTGCTCAAAGTCTCCAAGGAAAAGTGTTCTCTCGAAAAGGGAGGAACACAGATCATTGCTAAGTGGATGGAGAGAGGAACGAAGCAAGGTTTTGGCTGTCATGGACAGAAACAGAAAGGCTGCCTGTAAGAACTGAGAGTCTCACTTAGAAAGGGAGTCTCAGGAAGTGGAATGGTTCTGGGCTGTGCATGGGTAGATGCAGAAAGACAAACAGGTATCATTCTGCAGATGTTAGAAATTTTATGTTTGGTTGTTTTAGTTTGGTTGGGGACCACACTTGACAGCGCTTGGAGCTTACTCCTACCTAGGCACTCAGGGATCATTCCTAGTATGCTCAAGGAACCATATATATGGGATGCCAGAGATTGAACTTGGGTGCTCTACCTGCTATATATATTATTCCTCTGGCCCCAGTAGTTTTATAAAAAAAATTAAAATCTCCTATCTACAGACATGCGGAAAATATTTATTTTTGTTTCGGACCACATTCAGCAGTGCTCATGTTGCCACAGTTCTGCACACAGGAATTACTCCCGATGAGCTCGAGGACCATACTGGATGCCTGTGATCAAACCCGTGTCAGCCACATGCAAGACAAATGCCTTACCTTCTATATTATTGCTTTGGCTCCCAAAGCATCAAAAAATGACAACATTTTTAAATAAAAAGTATTTCAAAAGATCAACACAAAAATAAATGATTATAATTTTTAAATGAAAGTGAGGAGGCAAGATTCTAGAATCCAGTTTGAGCTCTAGTCCTAGTTGGGTTGTGTTTCTGTTAACTGGACTATGTTGAACCAATTAGAAAACTTCCCTAAACCTATTTTGTCCTCTATAGAGAGATATGGTTATGAATATCTGGCAGTTTCTGAGAACCCAAATGCAGATCACTCTTCCCTCTGTAATCTGGAAACACAGGGGAGAAAATCAGGGAAAAAAAGCTCCATATCCATACTAATTTCTGTTTACCAATTTTGTTGGTATTTTTTCCTTTTGACTTTTTAAGGGTATGTGTGTGTGTGTGTGTGTGTGTGTGTGTGTGTGTGTGTGTATTTGTGTGTGTGCGCGCGCAAGAAATTAGGACATTAGATAAAGAAGAACTTCTCATTAGTGGAATAAGTGAGGACAAACAGAAAGCCATTTTCTATCAACTAGTTAGTAAAAAGTTGGCCTTCTCAATCATTGTCATCTCTAAAGCCACCAATAAACAAATCCTTTAAAAATTGTGCTTGGGAATCTCTACTCCACAGTAAAAGCTGAAACAAAGGCAGAAAATTGCAGCTTTTGGTGTCATAACTAAGCCTCTCGTTATGTGTGACTGTATTAAATATGAAACATTTTCATTTCCTTTGTATAGGAAATTCAATAGGACCTGAAACGGGGTCAACCACGTACTGTGACTCCCACAATAAAATGTGAGCGGTGCTAATATTCCGTTCCCAAGTCTCGAGTGACTGCAAATAACCAACCAGATAAAATGTGGCTTTTCATAAAACAGGAGGTTTGGTGGAGAATTAGCACGAGACTGGTGCTTGTGACTTGCGAAAGGAAGGTGGGCCAAGAGCTCAGATTTATGCCATGGAATTTGAATAGTTTTCTCCTGAGGTTTTCTTGGCAATATCATTGTAGGCAGGTGAGTTGTTTCATTGGCGCTTTCGTACGGGGTTTGTTTTTGGAGGAGTGGGGTTCAGGCAGGCCGGGGTAGGGCAACCTATTGCTTTAAGCAACCCAGCGTTTATGGGACTCTAGGGAATTTTAAAGCAGGGAATTGGAAGAGTAACACATGCAGAAGCCTCCAAATGGTGAGGCAGAATCAACAACATTTACAAAATTACGTTGGGGGAAAAAATAACATGGTAAGATCACAGTTCTTTTGTTGGGGTGTTTATAACATAACACATGGCTTCATCTCACCAGGCTTCTGAAATTAGAATTATATTGCTAGAAGATTTTTATGGATCAGGCTTTGAATTTGCATGCAAGTTTGCAGGGAATTTTGTACAGAGATGAAACCTCTTATTGGACCCAGATTCGGATATCTGAGCAGCCAGAAAACGTTCCTCGTGGCGTGCCCAATACTATGTATGTCACTAACTACCCTAGAAACAGGAGGTCACGGACTGAAGTTAAGGAGGAACATTAGGCCTATAAGCAATTCAAGCAGAATTTAATTACCAAAAGGGTCGTTGAAGAAGGTGCGCATAGCTAACGGCAGCAAGAGATGCAGGAATTGTCAATCAGCTCGAGGAAGCCGAGAGAAATAGGAAATCAAAAAAGCAAGCAAATCAACTTTCTTCCAAATATCCTAAGGTTAACTGAGCAAACCTCAGACGATCAGAGTCAAGGATCTTTCTCTTTTCAAGGTCCCCGTGCTCTGAAAAGCCACCTAAGCAGCGGTTCATTGATTTCCACAAAGGCCAGAGACTGGTGTCATCCACCCAATTGAATTCTTTTGTGCTGTACATGTGCTTACCCTACATTGTCTGTCCTCGTACAATTCTATCTCTCCATGTCTACATTCCTCACACCCTGCCCAGAACACAATTATTCCATTCTTGCCAACATGCACTATATAATCACCTTATGAACTGACATTTCATTCTTGCCCCTGCAATACACAGGAGGAATTAAAGTCCGAGTCCTCTGTGTCTTTAATGTCTTATTCCTTACATTCATCTGAAGGGTAGGAGCTAAGTCGCAGAAGCTAGAAAGAATTCATCTCGAGCTGAATTTTTTTTAAAGCACATCCAATAATAATTATGCTGCTTTTAAAAAAGTGACTGTAGTTCTGGACAAGGAAATAAAAAGAAGCAAGGCCAACATTAAAATGCCAAAATAGCAGAGTATGCCTGTGAAATGCAGCTTACAATGGGGCTGCCAGAAAGCCTGAGCTAACATTAAAAGCATGTGAAAGTTGGCAATGCAGACTCACGTGGAGCTAAAGAAACAGTGTTTTGTATATTCCAGTTCCTGTTGGTTCTGATCCCTTGCATGTTGCTTGGGGTATTACATTCCCAATTCCAAACAAATTTCAGCTCAACCTCAAAATATTTTTGACGATAAGAAATCAAACATGATTTCTACTAAGCATAATAAAATCGGCTCAAATTTCAGTAAAGCTTTAAGAACCGACTGAGAATCCTGAGGTGGTAAAGCAAGTCCCTGGGAAAACACCAAGTTTCCTGATGTGTAATTTTACATACCTTTGTTTTGTCTTTCCTGCTTGATTTTTTTAATATTGTACTTTCAGCAGTTTAATTATGGGCCCACTCTACTTCTCAGCCCAGCATCCTATGCTTTTGAATCAGGCTGCTTATGTTTAAAGAAATAACCCAATTGACATTTATTGGCCAGGTGGTAGCCAGGCTTCTTCTCTGGAGGGAAAAAAAATGATTTTAGGTGATTTTCCCATTCTTCTGCCTTTCTGACTAAGTGAATTTCAGCACCTGATCCAAATCACAAAGGTCATCTATTAGCACAAAGCAGAAACTAATTTGGCTTTCCCTGGCACCTTTCATATTGACTGATTGCCTAATGGTTGGCATAGTGATACGTTGACGCCTTTAAAGAGAACAGTGTGTACGCGGGTTGCACACGGGAAGGTTGCATAACTGTAGCTCAACGACTACTGAGAGAGGGCGGTTGTTCAGTTATCGACTGCTATGCTTTCCATTTATTTATCTTTCTAAAATGAGATCTCAAATTACTACTAAGATTCCACGATAATGAATCGTAAAACAGCAACTATCCAAGTAGATTTATGGTGGATTTCCCCTCCTTTTGTCACTGACTGCTCTCCTCTATCATTAGTTCAACAACCTATCACTTTCAAACATGTCTGCGAAAGGCATTTGACAGGTTCAAATACTTGATTGACATCATGGTTCCTGCAATATCCTAGATCTGGATGGGGAATTTATGGTGGATTTATCTTTTGTCTTCCGATAGTTGTTTTTTTTTTTAAATCTAAAATCAAAAATAAATTTCTCAAGTGAACAGATTAAGAAAGCCTAGGAAAATAAAGATGAAGAATATGCGAAGGCGGAGCCCTTGTGCATTACTTCCTTATTCCCAGACTTATGCCTTGAATACAAAGAAATCTATGTATTTGTCTCTCTTATCCAAGCTTTATTCATACACATATGCATTTTAATACCATTTCTTTGAAATTAATCTAGACAGAGAAATACTTATTTCTTCTCTATTGATTTAGAACTTCTCTTACCTTGTTAAAGCTTTTTCCTTATGACTAAGATCTAGGGAACCCAAACCAGTACTAGTGTCATTGTGTGGTGATCCCAAATGGCCCCTAAACATGCTTGTCAATATTTATTGATGGGATCCAAAGGCACAGAGTGATCTAACTGTGGATGGGGCACAGACCTGTGGCAAAATGAGTAGTGAAGGAGTGATCTTGCTGGAGATCAGTGTCAGTGAAGCAACATCCGGCTGTTCAGGGCCCATTGACAAAATGTCAAGACATTTCAGATTTCTGACTCGCTCTGCAGCTAGTGCCATACTAAGCAGAAAAAGGAATATTTTCTCCAAGGAATCAACAGACGTACAAACACACACACACACACACACACACACTCACACAGTAACAAAGTCTTTTTCTCTCCTCCAGTTGCTTGCTTTTTTGCTTTCTGTCTCTCTCTCTTACACACACACACACACACACACACACACACACACACACACACACACACACACACACACAAACAGTCTACAGGGAAATTAAGCAGTGCCAACGAAACAGTGTACTGAGAAAGTTCTTGGATAAATTAACAACGCAATTACATTACATGACATGCCACAAGATGGATGAGGAAAACTTGGCTGGTATTATGTTCTGTTTTCAAATTGCAATTTATTTGAGGGTTTTAATGGATGCCTTATTAAAACATCTCGGCCCTGGTCAGGTTTCAGCATATGTCACAGTGGCCCGTGATTGATGACACCCTCTGCTGCTTCCCTTGCACATTTGCAGGGAATTTAAGCAAAGAGGGAATGAGCTGAGGCCCAGCTTTGTATTGATCGCGTGGAGGTGCGCTGCCTGGGAGCACAGTTTAATAACATTCTCTTAGCCGAACTGCTTCACACGGAGGCATTTATTACAAGAACTAAAATGTTATATTGCTTAGAATAAAAGAATATTGTACAAACAAAAGAGTTAGCAATAAGGGAGTGAGAGAGAGAGGCTAGTGTGTTCCCAGACTGCTTTGCTATCTATCTTTTAGAAGATGCATTGCCAAATGTTGATGGCAAAAATGAAGGAAGCCATGTTTTCTGAGATAAGGGTGTTAGCTTCCTTTCTTCATATTTCAGTCACTTCTATTTAATGACTGTGTTTCATCAAGTGAGGAAATTTCAGGGGAGAAGGCAAGTTCCTTTAAAGTCAATTCTTAAGTGATCATTTCTAACTAAATCTCAGAACATTATTTTGGGATCTTTTGAAATTTCTCATTTTATCTATATTATGGTTTTCATTTTTTGACAAGTTCCATCAATATGGTAAAAACTCTTACCAAAAATAATTTTTCATGCTCTAGAAATTGGATTATTTTTGTCATTTTTAATTGTAATAGGTTTTGCAGTTTAAACATTTTAACATTTAAAATGGCTTTAGAAGCTGAAGTACTGCCACTTAAGTTTTTTTAAAGCTGCATTTATTGTTTATTCATTTTGTTTAATTTGAGAAATGATACAATTATTATACATAGACATGTCAAACAAAAAATAGTGGAAAGGTTCGAGAGGAAACAGTGGCTATCACTTGGAAATGAATAGTTATTTGTCCCTTTGGCTTTCCTGTGTATACCTTTTAAAATATCACAGAACTTGAGTTTCTCCATGTTAAGAGACATGAAGGGATATTGGGGCACTCTCGTGGTGGTGGTGGCAGGGAACTAGAATTGGAAAATCATGTGCATGAAACCCTATCATTAATATTGTAAGCTATCATGCCTAAAAAGAGACACACATTTCAAAGAAATATTTAACTTCTTTTGGCTTATATGGAGTAACAATAGTAATAAAAGAAACGGGTATCTTTTCCAAATACCTAGGAAAAAGATCCATTTTGATCTACTGAGTCTCTGTCTCAGTAAACAGAATCTATTCAAAGTTTAAATTTTGTAATTGTGTTTAAATTTTAGAAAGAGTTGAGACAGTATGATAATATCCTCACGCAATACAGAAAGTCACATAAAAATAAGAGCTAAAAATTAAAGTGTGCTACAATTTTCAACTCTGAAAATGTTAAAAGTTGTCAATCTTAGTCAAAAGGGATGTATATTTTTTGCCTTTTTTTTGCTTTGTTGGATTTTTCTTGTTATGTTTTTTAGCTTGACCTGCTTTGATTGCTATTATTTGAACTGCCACATTTATTATTTTGTTAGCCTTTGAGGGCCTATAAAAATCTCACCTAATTACATTGGAATCACCTGGCCTTACTACCAAAGCCAAAGAAGTTGAGAAAATAACCAATAGCTCTCCTTGAAATAGAAGGAAAAAAATAGTTAAAGAACGAACAGCAGAAGCCAAAAACACACTGGATAGCCAGTTTTATTAGTCTCCCAAGAAACGAAAGCAGAAAATATTTTTTAAATGTTGACAGAAATTGTTAAGTTGTAAAAATGGATTTCCTTGTATTGTCAGTTGAATGTACCTTCTAATGTACAAAAAAATTGTCAAATTTACAGTCTTTGAAAATATTGTGATAACTTTGGTGGAGCAATGCTCTTTTTGTAACTGTGTGCCCATCCATTTATTAAAAGGGAATAACTTGCCTGCCTTTTACTGTGGAAGGGATATGGTATCAGAAATTCTGGGCTTCTTTGTTTTAGAAGGAGGACCGATTCTCTATTGTTGGAGAATTTATTTAACTTCAACTGAATGGACCTTTATGGGACATCATCTCTCTGAAACTGTGTGGCAACAGCACTGCTATTCTTACCTCTTTGTGGCAAGAGCCAGTTTTCAGAGCAAGGACCTTCTCAATATATATCACACACCATCCATGTCACAGCTTAGGGACTCACTGATCCTATAGAGCACTAAAGTAATAAAATTACAATAAGGGATGGGCCTCTGTTCTTAAGGAAGTGAAGTGAAAATATGTGCAAGTCATTTTGTACAGTTCAGTCTTATGAGAAGAATATGACTGAAAGAAGATCGTGTTTTCTATCCTTTAAGGTAGTTCATCTATTCAGTGTGTCCTTCCCAGGCAATTTCCAATAGCAAAAGTAGAGGATGAGTCAGAGCAGATGTGACAGGAGAGAAACAGCATATGCAAACATTAGAGAGGACTTGCAGAGAGGCACTTGAGATAATGCAGTTTGCAAGAGCAAAATCTCATGACAGTTTGGACACAGAAGGAAGAAACATAGGACAAAAGGGAAAGAAAAAGATACACAAATGCAAAATAATACAGGAAGAAAATGAGAACTCTAGGAACACCTGCAGCTAATATCATGCTATCTGCCAATAGTGTCAAGTAAGGCTCCACAAACATTGAAAGCAAGAGAGATTGCTATGCCAGAGATAAAATCTTTGTCTTAAAACTTTTAAAAAGTAACTTCCATACATCAGATAATTAAATAAATGAGGAATGGAAATTTAAATATCTCTGAGTATGTGGCTAAGCTGATATAGCTGTCTGAATTATAACCAAGTCTGCCAAGGAGTTTTTGGTGAAGAATATCTGATAAACTAAATTATAGATAGAGCTAGGCATTACACTATGAGTGAACTTGCACATTGTTATGAGTGAACTTAAACATTAAATTAGAACTCCTAATGCTACATAATGCTCTTGATGTTTTGTTTGTTTGTTTTGTGGTTTTTGGGTCACACCCGGCGGTGCTCAGGGGTTACTCCTGGCTCTATGCTCAGAAATTGCTCCTGGCAGGCACGGGGGACCATATGGGGCACCGGGATTCGAACTGATGACCTTTTGCATGAAAGGCAAGCGCCTTACCTCCATGCTATCTCCTCTTGATATTTTTTGTATTATTCAGTTAATTCCTTTGCGTTTTCCATGGACCCATATAGAAATCTAGGTTAAGTTTCTTTGCATCATTTAGTCACTAATTTGGGTGGAATTTTTAAAGGGTACTTTCTTAGTTAAACTCTCAGAAGTTCGTATAGTCAATGAACAGTTCAGTGAAGGACTGACTGGTCCAGGATGGCCTTCTCTCTGTAGCTAAAATTAAATTTGAGTGGAAGACGCCTGTCAGGGTATCATGCTCTAAACCTGTTCATGTAGCAAATGATTTTAAAACAGACAAAAAGAGTGTACACCCTAATGTTTAAGTACTTTTAAAATCACTGTGTGCAACATTTTTGTTTACATTCTACTAACAAAATGTGACATGTTAATATCTTGAGTATAAGACAATCACATAGATATAAAAAGGTATAATTCATTAAGGTCTTTATGGTAGTCATTTATGCACTCAGCTTCTAACTCCTTAATAGCAGTGAAGTGCTTTGAATTTTTAACCCCAAAATTCTATTTACAATGAATGATCCGAATAAACAGGATGAAGGGGGATAGTAGGTAGAATAAAAGATACTAGGTAGAAAAATAAACGACATATGGCATCCTAGATCTTGAAAGGTTGCAATAAAATTCACTCAATTTAGGAAGACATTTTATTTAGCCGAAAATTCTAGACTGAAAGCTCATAACCCCAAAATATTCATGCCTTTTCTAAGTGACCAGTTGCAGCTTTGTAAAGCATATAAAACTTCCAAACTAACCAAGAAAACGATAACTTATAAAAATTGCTCTATGTTTTGAACAGTCATAATAAATATTCCTCAACTGATTTAGGTTACATCTGTTCACATTTCAATTTTGGTGTCTAAGTGAGTAATAGAAGCAAATTATGAAATGAGTATTTTAAATCTCATTACTCTAGACTTGTTATTGTGTGCGTCGCACACTATTTTAGTTTGCTTAGTCAACAGCAGTTACTGTACACACAACGTTACTAAAGGTACTAAATGAAAATAAGTAGATATTTTTTGGCATTTTAGTGCACAAATATAACCTCTTAACCTACAGCGTCTAAAGGTTAAGTCTCAAACCGAGTCCATTAACCTTTCTAAATGGTTGTGATATTAAAAACTGACTCTTAATAGCCATGGGTCATCATCTAATGCAATAACCATCAGCAATAAAGAATTATGGATTAAGAACATTATCTATCTATAAAATGGTCATTTATGACACATGCACAGAGCATCTCTAAAATGCACAGATACCCGTGGTCAAAAGCTCAGACCTAATAATATACATTATGCTTTTATTAGTATAGTTATGATATTAGTGACTTTTTTAAGAGAAAATCATTACATTTCTGAAAGGTTCAGAGTTTTTACTTCAAACGTGAAACTAACAAAGAAAATCTCCAGAATTCCCTTTTATGGAACCATAATTCAGTCAGGTAGAGCTAATTGACTCAAAGGGTAAAGGGAAAAATAAACATGGTAAATTGACTTGTGGCTCTGGCATAGGCCAAACGTGAACTTTATTACACAACTGAGGAAAAGCACTTACATGAGATTTTTCATAACTTTCACCAAATAAAAATAGTTTATTTTCAAGGATATTTATAAGATCAATTCAATACACACTTAGGTAATGGATACTATACTATTACTGTCAAGCATATATTTGAATTCAGTAGACACGAATAAAGGAAACTTATTTTTCAAATAGGTATAGGTACTAGTTTTAGGTGCTAATATGCATTTTATATTTTATATTTTAGTCCTTCAATGGGAGGAATTTTCTTAGGCCTAATATCACATTGGAAATTGCTCTAGGGAAATGAAAAATATCTTCAGGCAAAACTTATAAAGACGCAAATTAATTTGTGGTGCTTTTTTATCTTGGCAATAGTTTACAAATACTTTGGGCAAAAAATATTGTAAAAAATTTTGTATTTTCCTGTGCATTGTAATCATTTATATCAACACTGAAACTACTATAATGACTACAGAATTCATGCTTCAGTCAATATAATTTTAATTGTTTATATTTAATAATGAATTAAGAAGATGCTAGTGTTTGGAGGAACAAAGAATAAATTCATTAATAGAGATCTGATGCTTTTGGTTTCTATAAAATGTGTTTAAATGAGCATTAATGAGCAACTTACAAATACGTACTCTCTCAAAAATCTATAAATATATTATCTTTAATAACTCTTAGTTATGTTAAAATTTTGTTTTATCCTCATTTCTGATAATCAAATTTCTGATCAATTTAGAGCCTGAGTCTGCTGAAAAAACAATAACCACTTAATCCAGAAGGATCTCTATGGTCTAACACGAATCCTACGCACTTTTAATTCCAGAGTAACCTGCAACTAACTTTTTTATAATTTCCAGAGCTAGAGAAATAAAGCTTGGTACAGTATTAGTATAATTATAAGTTTAAGAAGTGTCAAATTGAATAGCAAAACAGAAAATTTCTGCTTCTGCAGAAATTATAATTGTAGTTACACCCAATTTATTGTTATCCACATTTTAGGTCATCACATTTCTAACCAATGTCAACAAAACCTTAAGAAAGCCTTCTGGGTTTAATTCTAAAATTTTATTAGTTAAGTCAATACTATATTCAAATGCTTAATAAAAAATATCTGAAAGATCCATAGAATCCACCTATTCTAAAATTTTTTTCTACAAATCTAAACATTCATTTAGCGTGTCAGATGTAGCATTTTAATCTTATTTTGCTTTGTGACTTATCCAGCTGTGTTTAGGGCTTATTTCTGGCTCTGTGTACAGGGATCACATCTGGTGGAGCAGTATAGGGATCTAATAGGCATTGGCTGTATGGAAGAGACAAACCCTTGTACTGCCTCTCTGGCCCCAAGTTATTATTTGCACTTGAAATATTTAAAATTATATGTATAATTCTATGAATGACACTTAAAGGTTAATTATAAGCACTGAGCATCATGTATTTGAATATTCTGTGTATTTTGAAAGAGAATCACAGTATAACATGTTCTGTTTCCGATAATGTTCTCAATGGCCTGCCACTAATAGTAAAGGCTGCTCTCAATTATTTTGGTAAATTTTCTTAGAATCTGTCCTATACTGTGGCTGTTTTGCCAGACTGCTTTCACCACAGGATGTTAAAATAACATAATAATCAACCAAACTATGTTAACCGGAGTCCCTTAAGGTCTATTTTTCATAAAATAAATAGGAGAATGTGATTTCACATTATGCATAGCATTTTAAAATCTGTTGTTAACAATTCTTTCTATGTGCTTTCTCCACATAAAATGCTAGACCTTCTATAATCATCTTTTTAACTTTTATAATAACTTACTGGGATGTCCTTCATCTTTATCACTCTTCCTCTTGTTTTCCAATTCCCTCTCCACATTCTCCTTTTTTACTTTTTTGGATACTACAAATGATAATATTGTAGTTTTCCTCAAATTTTTCCGTATTTCCTCAAATGCTAGATGTCTGACACATTTTAATGTCACCGCTGTTAACTGGGTCAGTAATTCAATAATTGTATGAATATAAAAGGAAAAAGAAATTTACTATATATAAAGTATTATCCTAAAGTGCCAATTAAGTCAATAGCTTTGGTTAAATTACACATATGACTATTCAAAATAGTCACATGAAGAAATTTCTTAGTTGGGGACATGAAATGTAGAGCAGATAACGGGCTTATCTTCCACCTCACAAACCTGGGTTCATTCTCAGTAGCCCCATTTGATATCCTAAACACCACCAGGATCCCTGACTGCAGAGCCAAGAGTAATCCTTGAGATAGCACCAGTATAACCCCCTCCATAAAAGTCTCCCCTGCAAAAACTAAGAGATTGCTCATTTATTTTATAAAATTTCTTAAAATGAAGGTGGAACTTATCTGAATACCAGGGCTTAGAATACCCTTTCCAAATAATAATTTGGATACAAAATTTTGTAGTTTTTGAAAAGTGGTTGTTGAATAAACAATAGCTATGATATACCTTACCATTGTCAATATTTTTATATAGAAATATTTTAAACCTTCTAGAATTCTATGTAGACAACCTGATAATACTTGTCTTCTTTAGAAAGTTGGTTCCCATATGTCTCAAGGAACCAGATGACTTATAATCATTTCAACAAGAAAGGAAATGTCACCAAATTCGTTTTATGATTAAAGATCTTTAAACAAAGGATAGGGGATGAATATGAAGCTATTGGTTGGAGGGAAGTCTCTATGTGTACTCAGTAACTGGAATGATAACAACATAGATCTACAACAGAGAACATAAAGCCCTTCCAGATGCTTCCAGTTGGCTTTTCTGAGAATTATATAAGTGCCACATAACCCATATATTAGCTACTGCAGAGACAGACAACACTTTAGTTTTGATCCCCTATTCCCACTATGGCCCCCAATTCTTCTAGGAATGATCTCTGAGTACCTCACAGTATGGCCTCCCTCCTTAAAAATCCACATATCCAGAGGTCGGTGCATCTGCCTTGCCCATGCTAGCCTGGGACAAACCATAGTTCGATCCCCAATGTCCCATATGGTTCCCCAAGCCAGGAGTGCATAGCCAGGAGTAATCCCTGAGCATCACCGGGTGTGGCCCCAAAACCAAAACAAACAAACAAACAAAATCCACATATCCATAATCTAGCCTGATATACCCAGAACAACATTTCAAAAGATCATGGAAATTATTATTCACCTCCCAGGTTAACCAATATTTTTACTCAACAGTCTAACATGAATAGCACACAGAGGTATTCAGGAATTGTTTACTAAGATAAATGAAAGAACAAATAGTAAAGAAAGGAGCTTCTTTTCCTGACTTTGTTTCTTCCTATTTCTGAAACTCTGGGTTGAGATATGAGACACTCAGGGGGGATCATTCTCCTATGGATACCCTGATGGCAAAGATTCAATGTCCTTAAAATCAGGGGACAATTGGTTAATAGCCCTGGCAAGTCATTATCACTGTATCTAATTTTAATTAGGAGTATTCTATTTCCTTTACCCATGGTTTACTTAAGAGATAGACATGGAGCCAAGTTGTAGGTAGCAAAGCATAATATCTAGAACAAAATTTTCTGAAAATTGGTCCTTCTAGAACATTCTCCATTGAAAGTACACAAGATATAGAAAACTACATTCTTGGCTATGATAGAGGCATGTGAAGATGTGATACCTGCAGCTGAACAATTATCTTGCAACCTATAAAATAGCAGTTGTTACGAAGAGGATGGCAAGAATAGAATCTGAATCTTTGGATCTATTTGAGCTGCATAATTCTTCCACTTGAGACCACGTCACCTTCAGACTTATTATATAACATTAAAAAAGAAATGTCACACTGGTTGGAATATTTTGAGATTTTTGATGGATTGCAACTTAAACATTGGTCAAAATGAATTCAACCTGCTCTATATCTATGAATTCAGGAATCCAGTTCAATGTTCTCTACTTAACAGACACATATGAAATCCTTAAGTTCCTAGAGCTGCTTAGCAAAGATCTTAAGTATATCTTAAGCATATTTTAAAGTATAGAAGAGATCTTAAGTATATCTTAACAATCTGCACTTACGGTCACAATGAGGAAGGGATCTTGAGATTTTAAGACATGAAAAGAAATTGGTTTCTAATTCTCTCTCTGCTTTTCATTTGGGTCACTTTAGTTTCTTAACAAGTAAAATTTATTTCCTATAACTTGTGAAAAGGCAGATACTTGAAAGTAGAGGTTATGGAATCCAAGTGTCCTTTCTCAGATGGAAAGTCCTTACTGTGAGCAAATTAAATGATGTAGATAACTAATAGGGGCTTCTTATTCCCCTCTACAGATGGATCCTCTACAGATGGATATAATAGAATCTACTTCCCATATAGCTGTAACTAGAACATAATCTTAATCGCAATATTTTTTTTTATTCATTAAAACCTTAAATTTACCTTAATAGTCTTCTGTAGGACCAAACTTGGGAAAGTTCAAGATAATCTAAATATAGGGGAAATTAGCCTGTGATATTGCAATATTTTTAGAAATCCTAAGTAGACTCACATCTCTTGAAGGAGACAAGAAATATAAACTCCACTCAAAGGAGGCACTGATAGGGAATTTCATCCACTTTGAACTAGAAAGGATGCTACTATTGAGCTCTGCAAATTAAATGAATAGTACCAAGAAGAACTTCTCTTGAGAGACAATAGAACTTTATCAGATACTTTGAGAAGCAACAAGAACACTCTGGATTTTCTTTTTTTTTTTATTTTCTTGCCTTTGATTTTTTTCCTCCAAGTCAAATCATTTGCAACATTAAAGAGCTGATCATAAGACAATCAAAAAAATTGCAAATGACTTTTTCCCCACTATAAAATATGCTTAAGCTTCTTATACTAGTATAACTTACAAAAACGAAAAACTGGATGAATACTTCTGTACAGTCAATGTGTTTTTCAAGTCTTGGAACATTTTCAAGTGCTTATTTGCAAATTTTTGTTTCTGGGGTTTCACATATATAAATCTTAATTTTACATAATTTTATTTCTAAGCACTATCTTAGATAAAATTTTACACAGGTACTCAAAATATTTTACTATAGTGTCAATATATAAAGCAATATTTTATGATAATTATGTCAAACCTTTGAATTTTTCAATTGTTTCCTTTAAAAGCAATTGCCAGGTTATTGCCTTGTCAAACCACTGAGAATAGTTTGACAAGGTAATAAAGCTTTTGATTTTATAGCCTGGCGCTCAGTTTAAGCACCAAATACCATGACATTTGGTGACCATTAGGCACACTTAATCAGATAGATTCCTGCACTTGGCCCACTCCCAACTTCACACACACTAACTGTTAAAAGGGAAAAAAAGGAAGAAAAACAGAAATAACTTCCAATATTATGAGAAATTTTGAAAAGAATTCTATTGTTCCCGGAGTCCTTGTCCATTTTAAAGTACTCAATGACAATTCATTTCTAAAAGAGACAATGGAAGTAACCAAGTTTGAGGACTATGTGATGATGGTGAGCAGAGAGAAAGCCACGGAAAAATCAATAATATCTTTTGAACTGAGGATAAGCCATGAATATTTACTCTACACTAATTATTTGGCCCACAAGATTCCATGTCCTCTTTTTATTCATTATTGAATTCCTTCTTTCACTGCGGAAGAGACATGTTTTGATAACTGCCTGAGCCATAGGTAGCCTTTGAGAATTTCCATGTTAAGTCAAAGTATAAAGAAGTTACACACCAGAACTCATGTGCTTTCTTACCTATGGGAATTTTTTTATCTAAGCATGACATGCACTGAATCATATCTCTTGAAATCTCTTGAATTAAGAAACTACTTGAGGAAGTTTCTTAACATTTTGTCTACATGTGAAACACATACCAGACAAAACTCTGGAGTCTTGCTCAGTGAAAATTGTTCAAGCAGAACATAATAGAAGCACCAGGGAAATTCGATTCTTGCCTAGCTAGTAACACATGAAAATTTTCAGGACCCAGTTGATAGTGCTGTCTATTCCATACCTTCATACTTATCCCCTGTATGATTGGATCTGGATGTATCTAAGCTGTCGAGGATTTTTTATGTGTCCTTTTATTTTCTTATCATCTCCAAACTGTGTTCTTAATAACTAATAGCCTGTTAAAAATCTCCCGAAAACTAAAATTTATCTTTCTAAAATGAACGTTTATTTTCCTCAAAAACACACATGTGCGGTTCTCTTTACATAAAATGAAATGTCATCAGTCACTTTCAAATACAAAATAAACCTAATTTTCCCAATACAGCTTCTGCTACAGGATCTTCTCTATGGTACAGAGATAGCTAATAAAGGGAACACATCTACAAGATATTTCGCCTGCCCAAGAATGCCAAGACCTCCGATATTTTTTTCCCTAAAATCTCTGTTCAACTAATTCCGTGTGATAGGCAAATATGTCCTCCACATGCTGGTGAATTAAAATTCAGCTTTCAGTGAATAAGATTAATTGCCTCTTCAGACAAAGCTGGATTTGCGCTCCTATTAGGAAAAGAGGAGGGGGGAAAGCTAGGGGCAGGGTGCCAGCTAGACTGCAGTATTCAGTTACACGTGAAATGATTTGTAATTCTGAGTAATCACTTAGGACAAGCCCTTGCACCATTTTATCTATACATGACTCTAGGCCAAAGTCAATACTCATAGTAAAATAATGAGATGAAGCTAACTGAGCCCTTTTATTAATGCTCCAAGGAGCAAATCTAATGCTTGAGTTTCTCCCGTTGAAAATATCCACTTCTTCCTAAAAAAATGAACAAGTGGGTCAGGATGCCCAGTAGCGGCCAGCATACCTGCTTCAGAAAAATCATAAATAACCGACCTTTCTTGCCTCCCCCTTTTCTGTTTGTGCACCAAGCTTTACCAACTGCAGGTGGAAAACGCATGAATTTTGCATTACCTCTAGGCTCATTAAAAAGATCTGGCTCTCCTAATAGTTTCCCCTGACTTAGTACATAAACACTCACATAGAGCCTGATGAACTTTGAGAGAAACAATGCACAGGACTTTTGCTTTCTCTTCATCAGTCTCATAAAGAAAACCCACTCTTTGAGAAATGCACAGCTTGCTGACAGAATCAGCATACAACTGTTAGGAAAATTAGATGGATAACCAGCTGTCCCAGTTTCCTGGAGCTGGGGCAAAGGGAAGGAATGGGGGTTGGGAAGGATGCGGGGGGGGGGGGGTAATCTGGAAACTCTTGATTTTTGCCTCCCAGATTTCCTTATGCCACCACTGATCAGGTAACTAACTTGGCAACCAGATATTAGTTTTACATGCCTAATGCTAAGTATGAGCAATGTGCTTGTTGATAGTTAAGATATCAGCGTGAAAATTCATTTTTAAAACCCCTGACATACTTTAAAACAAATTAATTGATCTAATGCAAAAAAGTATCAATGACTGAGAAAAATTTAACATTCTATGTAAAATAGATTTATTTATTTATTTTAATAATATTTTTATTTAAGCACCAAGGTCACAGACATGTTTGTAATTGGGTTTCAGCCATTAATGCACACACCCCTTCGCCAGGGCAAATTTCCAGCCACCAATCTCCCCCATTTACCTCTTTCCCCATCATCCCCTGTCTGTCATTGTATTTCTCTCTCTATCGCTGTCATGGTAGCTGTTAGTGTAGTTATTTCTCTAACTGCACTTACCACTCTGTGGTCAACTGGTCCTCCTGGCCCTCATCTCTATTGTCTCTGGGTATTATTACTATACTGTCTTTTGTTTTGTTTTGTTAAATTCCACAGATAAATGAGACTATTCTATGTTTATCTTTCTCCCTCTGACTTATTTCACTCAACATAACAGTCTTCATATCCATCTATGTATAGGCACATTTTGTGACATATTTGTAACATCTGAATAGTATTCCATTTTGTACCTGTACCACTATTTCTTTAGCTACTTATCCTTTTTGGGGCATCTGTATTGTTTCCAGATTTTGGCTATTGTAAAAAGGCACTGCTATGAATGTAGGAGTGCAGAAGGCATTTTTATTTTTATGCTATGTTTTTGTGTTCCTAGAGTATATTTCTAGGAGTGGTATAGCTGGATCATATAAAATCTCAATGTCCAGCTTTTGGAGGAATCTCCATATTGTTTTCCTAAAGGCTGGACTAGATGGCATTCCCATCTAGCAGTGAATGAGAGTTCCTTTCTGCACACGTCCCTGCTAGTACTGATTGTTCTTGTCCTTTATGATGTTTGCTATTCTCTGTAGCATGAAATAATTCATAGTTCTTTTTATTTGCATCTCCCTGGCATTAGTGATAAGAAGCATTTTTTCATGAACCTTTTGGACATCGGTATTTCTTCTTTGAGGAAGTATCTATTCATTTTTCTTTTGTTTTGGTGGTTTTTTTTTTTTTTTTGGCCACACCTGGCAGCACTTATGGGTAACTCCTGGCTCTGTGTTCAGAAATTGCTCCTGGCTTGGGGACCATATGGGATGTAGGGAATCAAATAAGCATTTGATTTGTGTCAGCCATATGAAAGGCAAACATCTTACCGCTGTGCCATCACTCTGGCCCTCCTCTCCTATTTTTTTTCTTTTTATGGGGTTAGATTTTTTTCTTGTTAAGTTTTGTCAGTACCTTGCATATCGTCGATATTTGCACCTTACCTGATAGGTGTTAGGTGAATAGTTTCTCTCATTCTCTGTGTGACATTTTTTTTTACCTTATTCACTTTTCCTTTAAAGTGCGGAAGCTTCTCAATTTGATGTAATCCCATTTTTATCTCTGCTTCCACTTTTCTGCAGAGTTTTTTCCTCTTTGAAGATTCCTTTAGTTTACAAAATAGATTTAAACCAGTTTCTACTTATCAAGCACAAAATCCCTGTACTAGTACCTAAAATAAGATAACATTGATATAAAAGCGCATATGAATACCTACATTTCATTTCCAGATATTTCTCCAAGACTCCTAAAACCCCAAGCAAGTCTTTTCATCAGCAGAAGGAGACTAACATGCAGAGGCAAAATTGTGAAAGATATTTCAGTCCATAGTCCATAAATGATGACCAACATCATTCTTTTCCATAGCTAATTCACATTACACTGGTATGAAACAGGCCACACAGAAATTTCAGATCACTACTAACATTTCTCATATTAGAGCTTTTGGTAAGGAACCAAAATAGCATTTTTGAATTTTACTTTCATTTCTAGGCTCAAGGGTAGAGAGATAAAAGTCACCTTCTTTTTCATAAAAGCCTGTGTAAATAATGAATCACAAGGAAGTTGCTGAAAGAACCAAGTATCTATTCAAAAAGTCCTTACAAAATTCATATTAACTCTATTTTTTCTTTTAGTTGTATCTTGATTTTGCACACAGTTTGAATCTGAAGAAATATAGAGGTCTTAGAATGCATATACTTCTGATTACTGTGTAGGGAACATTGCACAGTCAGGTCAGGTCAGGTCAACATAAACAACAGCTCAGCAGACATATAAGGAAAAGGGTTTGGATAAGGAAAGAAGTCATGTACTATGTTGACAACGCTTTAGAAAACTTCGTATTCAAAGAATTTTTTTTAAAAGTTTGACCTATGTGAAGTGCAGCGGAGAACAGTCAAGGACAATGTTCAAGTGGGTGGATGCTTACTAGTAATTCTCTACTGTTTGCTCTGGATCTGAAAGTCTAAGAGCCTCAATTTATAATATAAAAATGAAAGTCAGAGGGAACCTGCTAAAAACACAGAGTTGGTCCTAATTCATTCTAATTCAGAAACAATGGTTTGTTTTCTGATCTGCTGTCCAATATGTGTTCCAGGTGGATCATAGAAAGAAGTTGTAAAGGATTTGTAAGAGGTGTAATGTATTCAGGTATATGGTACAAGAAAGTAAGTATTTACCCATGGATAAGTCTGAGGACATCAAGACTAGAAGGTGGTCACAATCCGACTAGGATTAAAGTCTTATTTTGCCACTTAGTTTCTTTGAGATGACTCATTTGCTCCACCTTGTAAATGAAAAGTATGTGTATATCCCTTTCCCTCTGACTCATTTCACTCAGCAAAATAGTCTCCGTATCTTTGTATAAGCAAATTTCATGACTTTATTTTTCTAATGTCCCCATAGTATTCCATTGTATAGATATATTACCATTTCTTTATCCATTCATCTGTTGTAAGGTAAAAGAGACAGAATGGTAATAATACAAGGAGACAAAGAGATGAGGGACATGAGTTTCAACCTATGGTAGAGCTGAGAGTACAATTATAGTAGAGAAGGTCTACTGTGACCATGGCAGTTGCAACTGATCACTCTGAGAAAGAACTTAGTGCTGAAAGAGGAGAAAGTGGCATGCAAAGAACCCCTTCATCAAGATTAATGCAAACAAGAGTTTCAGAAAGGAAAAGAGTATAAGAGTGAGAGAGAGTGAGAGACAGAGAGAGAGTGAGAGACAGACAGAGAGAGAGAGAGAGAGATAGAGAGAGAGAGAAGCAAATTGCCTGCCCCAGAAACAGGCAGGGGTGAATGGGAGGGAAACAAGAGACAATGGTGGCAGGAAGGCTGTAATGTATAGGTGAAAGATGGTGTACATTCTATGACTGAAATTTTGGTTCTTAAATAAAGTAATTTTTAAAAATAATAAATAATAGAAGTGTGTGTATGCGGGAGTGAGATTCAGAAATTTGTATAGGCGAATCAATTAAGGAAAAAAAAACTTAGCCAGTGCCTGGGAGAAAGTGAATATAATTAACAACAGTGATTAATAGTACCAGTATTGATCAATGTCATTATCATTAGAAGATGGAGGTATTCTTTAGGCTGATGAAAATAATCAGATGATGGTTAAAACCTTATATTTAATAGGAAGCTTCCTTTTATGAGTAGGGGTGGGAGAAACTCTAAGAGGGTGTTATTCTGAAATATTTTATGCATAAACCTTACCATTATCAGTTTTATAAAACCAGGATAAGTAAAATGTCTTCAGAAACTTGATTACAGATGAAAATCACACAGAAGTAAACATTTAAAAAACACAAGGATTAATAACATCTATGGAAGTACAATGGTAGTTGAGAGATAAATAACTTCAGCTGAGGAGTGGTGTTATAGATAGAAAAAGCAGAAGATAGTACACAGTTCAAGAATGTAGAGCAGGTTTAGAAAGAAGTTATTCGCAACCATGTTAGAAAGGTTGGGTGGAATAAAATTATTTTAAAGTCCATTGTGGTTGGGTTGGAGCTACAGTACAGTGAGTAAGGCACTTCACCTTGCACATAGTTGTTTCAGGTTCCATCTCTGGTACCCCATATGATTCCCTGAGCATTAAAATAGGAGTAAGTTCCGAGGACCATTGTCTATGACCCCAAAACCAAAAATAAAATAAAAGTTCATTGTGTTTGACAGCTGAGAAGACATTAGTGACCTTAACTAGGAGGCTAAGAATAGATGAGAAGTGAGGGAATAACTTGCTTGGTAATAAAAATGTATGGGGTAGTAAAAAAGAGTCATCAGATAGAAAAGTATTGGGGTTACTATGGCTGTGGGAGAGGTTATGAGGATATCCTTAAATTTAGAGAAATGATCCAAGGACAGAAGGCTAACAGGCAGCTGAGAAATAACAGAAATGGATAAAAGTGAAAGAAAAGTTGTGTATCTTCTGGCCTTGGACAATGAAGGGAAACCTCTTAGGTCTGAAAAGAAAGACATAATGAAGAGGTCAAAAATCTCAAAAGCCCGAGTGACACAGCAGAATGGAAAGGCAAGTATATTTCAGCCAGAGATGATCATGTTTCTTAGTAAAATTAGAATGAAACTTCTGGTGAAAATAGAAAGGCTGTTCTGGGAGTTGGATTAGGCCCTAGACGAGAGAGCTAAGAATTTAGAATAAATAATAAGAAACAGGGGAATTGACCAAGGACTGTAAAAGCCACCGGGCAGCAGTGAGGCAGAGAACCATTTGTGAGCTTATTTAGTTTTCTCTAGCTCTCTCCAAAGCTTGGGTGATTGTGAGATCAAAGAAGATGGATTGTGGGTTTAATTTAATTTAAATTTTACAGAGCAGATGTGGTAGAACAAGGCAATAAAAGGAGATGGTGTTGGAGAGAAGGGAGTTAAAGTAATAGACCCAGATTTAATAGAGAAGAAAGTGAAGGCAGAGAGAAGCTGATTGAAGAAAACAAACCGGGAATTCTAGGAAGAGAGTGTGTGTGTGTGTGTGTGTGTGTGTGTGTGTGTGTGTGTGTGTGTGTGTCTTTTGGTGGG